>JAVTVY010056141.1:0-28848 GCA_036873755.1 Hanleya hanleyi | reverse complement strand
TGGCGGACTTTCAACGTCCCAGAGAAAATAAACGGCCACCATTTTGAACCCACCCACTCAATCACCCCGGTGAGTGGGTGGGTTCAAAATGGCGGACCCTTATTTTACACACACAACACCAAAAACCACCATTTTAAACCCACCCACTCACATCCCAGGTCAAATCAGTGCACCCGAGTGAGTGGGTGGGTTCAAAATGGCGGACGTCAAACGTCCGCCATTTTAAACCCACCCACTCACATAGCACTCAATCACCCCCGTGAGTGGGTGGGTTCAAAATGGCGGACCCAGAAAGTCCGCCATTTTAAACCCACCCACTCACATCCCAGGTCAATCAGTGCACCCAAGTGAGTGGGTGGGTTCAAAATGGCGGACGTCAAACGTCCGCCATTTTAAACCCACCCACTCACATTAAAAAAAAATTAACTCACGTATGCGAACCCCCCCTATGGCAACCCAAAAATTCACTTCGCGCATGCGCAGTGACGCGCTATCCTTCCGTTTTACTCTATGTATACTACTGTGGTTTGATATGTCCCAAGATATTTGCCCGATCGCTATGACATTTTGCACACACTATCCCAGTAATCAAACCGGCACGGTGTATCAATGATTATCCTGTAGGTGCACTTGTGCTCTAATGAGCATGAGCAAACTGGAACTCGATAGGATGTTGAAAATTACCCAAACAGATTCAACCACATTTTTCAATAGCAAATGTTTATTTCGTCACACATTCAGCATGTTCACTGGGTGTCTCTACGGCCAGTAATCGTTAAAATCGCGTGTAACCACCACGACACTATCACATTCCGAACGAGCTCGCATCATGTTGATGAGGCGTGTGATCCGATTTTGTGGATGGCTAACCACTCCTCCTGAAGCAGGCGACTCTCATCTTCAAGATCTAACTCCATCTCAGCTCGACGATAAACCGTTTAATTCAACTGATTCCTCAGATGTTCGATTGGGTTGAGATCCGGAGAACTGGCGGACCACTGCATCCGCTCAATGCCTTAAGTTTGGAAGAAGTCATTTACAACCCTTGCCCGATGTGGACGGGCATTGTCGTCCATGAAGACAAATCCGTCATCGACGGCGCCTGCGTAGAGCAAAACCTGTGGACGGAGAACTTTAGCAACGTAGCGATTGGCGTTCAAGTTTTCCTCAATGGGCACCAGATCGGTTTTTCCTGTGGTACTAATGCCTGCCCACACCGTTACACTGCCACCACCAATGGCCGGATGCACGCAGCAATCTGCATGCTCTTTACCATGCCGACGCCACACACGCCTCCTACCGTCAACATTTAGACATTTTCAAACTGCCATCATCGACACGATGCGAGCTCCTTGTCGGAATGTGATACAGTGTCGTGGAGGCTACACGCGATTTTAACGATTACTGGCCGTCGAGACACCCAGTGAACATGTTGAATATGTGATGAAATGAACATTTGTCGTTGAAAAATGTGGTTGAATCTGTTTGTGTAATTTTTAAAATCCGATCGAGTTCCAGTTTGCGCATGCTCATTAGAGCACAACTGCACCTATTATACAGGGTAATCCTTCATACAACGTGTCGGCTTGATTACTGGGATAGTGTGTGCAAAATTTCATCGCGATCGGGCAAATATCTTGGGACATACCAAACAACGCTTTGAGGGGAACTTACTTTTGTTGCACTGTTTATATGGCGTTTGCATTTCAAGGTGAAGCAAGCAAGACCTATAACATGATTACCGCAGCTACACTTTTTGGAAGATATAGCACTCGACGGCACTTTTTACTTACCGATGATGGCAACTCTGACTTCGGCGAAATCGTTCGTCACAACGCCCGTGTTTAACACACTTACACACCGGTACTTGGCGTCTTGATCCTCGCGATTAACTTGAATCGTCAAAGTTGATTTTAGATATGTTCGGCAATCTCCAGCGCTGCTCTGGCTTCTATTGACACCGCTTGTTAATTTTGTCGTAGGAAGCGAACTTCCAGGCGGGACGTAATACCACCAGACATCTCCCGGTGGAGTTCCGACGTTAGCCTCACACAGGATGGTGACTGTGGTCCCTGCATTCACCAAGATGGTCTCATTCGTGATCAAGGGTGGTAAGGGATCGGCTGAAATTCAGAATAAGACAATCCCCATCGTTGGTAACAGGCTATAAATATATCCAATTATTTTGTTAAGATTAGACATGAGATGTAATATAACGAGGGCTGATCTAACCGGTGGTGAAGTATGACAGATGAAAATTTCTCCTTTATGAAGTGTGGGCAATCGGGACTGAAAAATTCATTTGAAAAGAAAAATTCTGGCCAGTGATACAGAAATATCCTGTCTTACAGACATACTTCTTGCCAGAAAGTAACTTGTGTGACTATTTATAATATTATAGAGTGCCTGATCGAACTTTTCGATATGTGATGTTTACATACAAAAATCTCCCTGTTAATGACATTAATGAAGTCGATTTTTTTTATCCAAATCTTGCCAGATTATATTTTTCATGAAGTATACAAACTGAAACATTAGTCTCGAGAGAATACGACTTCCGTTGTATAGAAATGGACATCTGATTGATCAAAATGTGCTTCCTGACCTATTTTGAGACATTTGTGCGGGAGGATATTGCACAAAAAAATTGACACATCAAACCAAAATTAAAATTCAACGCGATTAATTAGAGTGGATAGTCTGCTACCAAAGGATCCTACCTGAAGGTGCTAGAGCGGACAGTCTGTTACCATAGGATCATACCGGGACGTGCTAGAGTGGATAGTCTGCTACCAAAGGATCATACCTGAAGGTGCTAGAGGGGACAGTCTGTTACCATACGATCATACCTAAACTTGCTGGAGTGGACAGTCTGTTACCATAGGATCATACCTGAAGGTGCTAGAGTGGACAGTCTGTTACCATAGGATCATACCTGAAGGTGCTAGAGTGGACAGTCTGTTACCATATGATCATACCTAAACTTCCTACAGTGGACAGTCTGTTACCATAGGATCATACCTAAACTTCCTACAGTGGACAGTCTGTTACCATAGGATCATACCTGAAGGTGCTAGAGGGGACAGTCTGTTACCACAAGATCATACCTAAACTTGCTACAGTGGACAATCTGTTACCATAGGTTCATATCTGAACGTGCTAGAGTGGACAGTCTGTTACAATAGAATCATACCTGAAGGTGCTAGAGTGGACACTCTGTTACAATAGGATCATGCCAAAACGTGCTAGGGTGGATAGTCTGTTACCATAGGATGTTACAATAGGATCATGCCAAAACGTGCTAGGGTGGATAGTCTGTTACCATAGGATCATACGTGAAGGTACTAGAGTGGAGAGTCTGTTACAATAGGATCATACCTGAAGGTGCTAGAGTGGACACTCTGTTACAATAGGATCATGCCAAAACGTGCTAGGGTGGATAGTCTGTTACCATAGGATCATACGTGAAGGTACTAGAGTGGACAGTCTGTTACCATAGGATCATGCCAGAACGTGCTAGGCTGGATAGCCTGTTACCATATGATCATACCAGAACGTGCTAGAGTGGACAGTCTGTTACCATAGGATCATACCTGAAGGTGCTAGAGTGGACAGTCTGTTACCATAGGATCATACCCGAAGGTGCTAGAGTGGACAGTCTGTTACCATATGATCATACCAGAACGTGCTAGAGTGGACAGTCTGTTACCATATGATCATATCTGAAGGTGCTAGAGGGGACAGTCTGTTACCACAAGATCATACCTAAACTTGCTACAGTGGGCAGTCTGTTACCATAGGTTCATATCTGAACGTGCTAGAGTGGACAGTCTGTTACCATATGATCATACATGAAGGTGCTAGAGTGGACAGTCTGTTAGAATAGGATCATACCAGAACGTACTGGAGTGGCCAGTCTATTACCATGGGGTCCTACATGAACGTGCTTGAGTGAACAGTCTATTACCATAGAATCAAAAATGAACGTGCTAGTGTGGACTGTCTGTTACCATAGGATCCTACGTGAACGTGGTAGAGTGGACAGTCTATTGCCATAGTATTATAGCTGAACGTGCTAGAGTGAACAGTATGTTACCATACGATCATACCTGAACGTGCTAGGGTGGACAGTCTGTTACCATAGGATCATACCTGAAGGTGCTTGGGTGGACAGTCTGTTACCATTGGATCATACATGAAGGTGCTAGAGTGGACAGTCTGTTACCATATGATCATACCAGAACGTGCTAGGGTGCATAGTCTGTTACCATAGGATCATACCAGAACGGGCTAGGGTGGACAGCCTGTTACCATAGGATCATACCTGAAGGTGCTAGAGTGGACAGTCTGTTACCATAGGATCATACCAGAGCGTGCTAGGGTGGATAGTCTGTTACCATATGATCATACCTGAAGGTGCTAGAGTGGACAGTCTGTTACCATATGATCATACCAGAACGTGCTAGAGTGGACAGTCTGTTACAATAGGATCATACATGAAGGTGCTAGAGTGGACAGTCTGTTACCATAGGATCATACCTGAAGGTGCTAGAGTGGACAGTCTGTTACCATATGATCATACCAGAACGTGCTAGAGTGGACAGTCTGTTACAATAGGATCATACCTGAAGGTGCTAGAGTGCACAGTGTGTTACCATAGGATCATATCTGAACGTGCTAGAGTGGACAGTCTGTTACCATATGATCATACCTGAAGGTGCTAGAGTGGACAGTCTGTTACCATATGATCATACCAGAACGTGCTAGAGTGGACAGTCTGTTACAATAGGATCATACCTGAAGGTGCTAGAGTGGACAGTCTGTTACAATAGGATCATATCTGAACGTGCTAGAGTGGACAGTCTGTTACCATATGATCATACCAGAACGTGCTAGAGTGGACAGTCTGTTTCAATAGGATCATACCTGAAGGTGCTAGAGTGGACACTCTGTTACAATAGGATCATGCCAAAACGTGCTAGGGTGGATAGTCTGTTACCATGGGGTCCTACATGAACGTGCTTGAGTGAACAGTCTATTACCATAGAATCAAAAATGAACGTGCTAGTGTGGACTGTCTGTTACCATAGGATCCTACGTGAACGTGGTAGAGTGGACAGTCTATTGCCATAGTATTATAGCTGAACGTGCTAGAGTGAACAGTATGTTACCATACGATCATACCTGAACGTGCTAGGGTGGACAGTCTGTTACCATAGGATCATACCTGAAGGTGCTAGAGGGGACAGTCTGTTACCACAGGATCATACCTAAACTTGCTAGAGTGGGCAGTCTGTTACCATAGGTTCATATCTGAACGTGCTGGAGTGGACAGTCTGTTACCATATGATCATACCTGAAGGTGCTAGAGTGGACAGTCTGTTACAATAGGATCATACCAGAACGTATTGGAGTGGCCAGTCTATTACCATGGGATCCTACCTGAACGTGCTTGAGTGAACAGTCTATTACCATAGAACCATAAATAACGTGCTAGTGTGGACAGTCTGTTACCATAGGATCCTACGTGAACGTGGTAGAGTGGACAGTCTATTACCATAGTATCATAACTGAACGTGCTAGAGTGGACAGTCTGTTACCATAGGATCATACCAGAACGTGCTAGGGTGGATATTCTGTTACCATAAGATCATACCAGAACGTGCTAGGATGGATAGTCTGTTACGATAGGATCATACCAGAACGTGCTAGAGTGGATAGTTTGTTACCATAGGATCATACCAGAACGTGCTAGGGTGGATAGTCTGTTACCATAGGATCATACCAGGACGTGCTAGGGTGGATAGTCTGTTTCCATAGGATCATACCAGAACGTGCTAGAGTGGACAGTCTGTTACCATAGGATCATACCAGAACGTGCTAGGGTGGATAGTCTGTTACCATAGGATCATACCTGAATATGCTAGAGTGGACAGTCTGTTACCATAGGATCATACCAGAACGTGCTAGGGTGGATAGTCTGTTACCATGATCATACCTGAAGGTATTAGAGTCGACAGTCTGTTTCCATAGGATCATACCTGAATATGCTAGAGTGGACAGTCTATTACCACAGGATCATACCTGAACGTGCTAGAGTGGACAGTTTGTTACCATAGGATCATACGTGAAGGTACTAGAGTTGACATCTGTTAACATATGATCATCCCTGAAGGTTCTAGGTTGGGCAGTCTGTTACAATAGGATCATACCAGAACGTGCTAGGGTGGATAGTCTGTTACCATAGGATCATACCTGAAGGTGCTAGAGTGGACAGTCTGTTACCATAGGTTCATACCTGATGGTGCTAGAGGGGACAGTCTGTCACCATAGGATCATACCTGAAGGTGCTAGAGGGGACAGTCTGTTACCACAAGATCATACCTAAACTTGCTACAGTGAACAGTCTGTTACCATAGATTCATATCTGAACGTGCTAGAGTGGACAGTCTCTCTAAACTTGCTACAGTGGACAGTCTGTTACAATAGGATCATACCAGAACGTGCTAGAGTGGACAGTCTGTTACCATAGGTTCATATCTGAACGTGCTAGAGTGGACAGTCTCTCTAAACTTGCTACAGTGGGCAGTCTGTTACCATAGGTTCATATCTGAACGTGCTAGAGTGGACAGTCTCCCTAAACTTGCTACAGTGGACAGTCTGTTACCATAGGTTCACATCTGAACGTGCTAGAGTGGACAGTCTCCCTAAACTTGCTACAGTGGACAGTCTGTTACCATAGGTTCATATCTGAACGTGCCAGAGTGGACAGTCTGTTACCATATGATCATACCTGAAGGTGCTAGAGTGGACAGTCTGTCACAATAGGATCATACCTGGAGGTACTAGAGTGGACAGTCTATTACCATATGAGCTAGATTTGGAATGTTTGAATTGGAGGAAATAGAGAATGTATGATGAATAACTGTGGGAATGTATGCGTGAAAGCGGAAGAGTTACTTCCCATATAATATTTCAGAGAGAGTTAGGTCCCATAATCGTGACATCGATTCATGGAGATTTAAGCCAAACCAAAACTTTCAAATGGAGCTCTTGTATCTGCGTCCCAATGGATATGATAGGCAAGGATTGTACAGCTTTCAGTGGCGTGCCTCGTAATATCTTTTCGCCAGGACAGATTATCTTACCTGTTACGGTCAGGTTGAATACAACATCGCAATCACCTCCATCCTTGAGAGAAAAGCTACAGCTATACAATCGCTCGTCGTCACACGATAATTTGAAAATCTGAAGACTGAACGTCATTTTTTCAGTTTCATTTTTAAATAGTGCAGACATCGTCTGTTGCAGTGAGGCGTCATTCCACCTCAGTCCATTTGCATCATAGGTTACAATATCTTGTTGACTCGTTTGCTGAGTGTCCGGATTCGTTATAGTTTTCTTCCATCGGATATAGTAGGAAGGTACCCTGGCTGCTTCTCCTAACGTTATAGCTTATCCGTATTTTCCCTTCATTAGCTCTGGGTCCGGTCCTGTTGAATAGAAAGATAATAAGTCACCTGATAATATTGGTAACGTTGACATTAAAACTGAAATTAAACATCGACTGTAGTAGGACTACCGGTACTGGCAGCTAATTGCCCAGAAGCCTGATGACGTATAGGTCCCCTACATCCATAACAATAAAATCCCTCTTCTATCCCTTGGTGCAATGCAGGCCCCCAACATCCATGACAATTAAATGGCTGAGTAGTAGGTAAAGTGCATTTCAGCGCAACTTGACCTCAAAAATTTGCATAATTTGAGGAGGAAACGAGAAGGTGACAGCCAATCAGAAGCGAGTAAAATTTGACCTCAGAAATTTGCATATGACGTCACTGGCTCGGCGTTCTGTGGGGTGGGGTGGTGAAAATGGCGGCTGTGGGGTGGGGTGGTCAAAATGGCTGGCACAAGGGAGCAAACGAGGCGGTGGGGAGGTCACGGGGAGAAAAAACCCTCACATTACCCTCAAAAAAACCTCTAAGCCATATAATAATAATAAACATAATCTATAGGTGTTGTACCATGTTAATAGGATCAGTCTAGCATCTGTACCACCCTAGGGTCGAGCGTTTATTGTCCCGTGTATCTCCGCAGAAAATCAACAAACAAAATGGCGGCTCCAGGATGGTGTGGGGACGCCCTTTCCACATCACGGCGTCGATCCTAACCATAGCGCCATCTACACACACTGACGCAAGGGAGACAACTCGTGTGGCCCAAGGGTATGGAAATAGCCGTTTTGGAGCTAGGGGAGTTACTACTGGTCCAGTGGGATCGAGTGAGGTATCAATGTGAAGCCTATGTGAGGGGGCATCTGATGGGCTGGGTGTGGGGTTGACATAGCGTCATTCTGCGCATGCGCGGTGGTCCAAGGGTATGGAAATAGCCGTGTTGGAGCTAGGGGAGCTACTCATGGTCCGATGGGGTCATATGAGGTATCAAAGTGAAGCTTATGTGAAGGGGCATCTGACTGGACTAGCGGCTTGGGCGTTGTCACCATTCTGCGCATGCACGGTGGCCCAAGGGTATGGAAATAGCCGTTTTGGAGCTAGGGGAGTTACTCATGGTCCAATGGGGTCATATGAGGTATCAAAGTGAAGCTTATGTGAAGGGGCATCTGACTGGACTAGCGGCTTGGGCGTTGTCACCATTCTGCGCATGCGCGGTGGCCCAAGGGTATGGAAATAGACGTTTTGAGAGCTAGGGGAGTTACTCATGGTCCAATGGGGTCATATGAGGTATCAAAGTGAAGCTTAGGTGAAGGGGCATCTGACTGGACTAGCGGCTTGGGCGTTGTTACCATTCTGCGCATGCGCGGTGGCCCAAGGGTATGGAAATAGCCATTTTGGAGCTAGGGGAGTTACTCATGGTCCAATGGGGTCATATGAGGTATCAAAGTGAAGCTTATGTGAAGGGGCATCTGACTGGACTAGCGGCTTGGGCGTTGTCACCATTCTGCGCATGCGCGGTGGCCCAAGGGTATGGAAATAGCCATTTTGAGAGCTAGGGGAGTGACTCATGGTCCATAGCGGCATGGTTCATAGCGGCTTGGTCGTTGTTACCATTCTGCGCATGCGCGGTGGCCCAAAGGTATGGAAATAAACATTTTGGAGCTACTACTGGTCCAGTGTGGTCGAGTGAGGTATCAATGTGAAGCCTATGTGAGGGGGCATCTGATGGGCTGGGTGTGGGGTTGACATAGCGTCATTCTGCGCATGCGCGGTGGTCCAAGTGTATGGAAATAGCCGTGTTGGAGCTAGGGGAGCTACTCATGGTCCGATGGGGTCATATGAGGTATCAAAGTGAAGCTTATGTGAAGGGGCATCTGACTGGACTAGCGGCTTGGGCGTTGTCACCATTCTGCGCATGCGCGGTGGCCCAAGGGTATGGACATAGCCGTTTTGGGCTCGAGCGGGGTTTCTCATGGGCCGTTGGGATCGAGTGAGGTATCCATGTGAAGACTAGGTGAGGGGGTTACACTAGGGTGTCGTATCCATTCTGCTGCACAGGTCACGTCGGGGTTGTGACGTCACTTCCGGTTGGGGTGAATGGGGCGTGACCTTGGGTACATGTCTAGACTTGTTTGTGTGTGTTGATGTACTGGGGTTTTTTTTCCCCCCACAATGGCGTTCACCTTCGGACGTGGTTTGGTGGGTCTGCGCACTGACGTCACTTCCGGTTTTCACTAAAACTACCTCCAAACCCAGAAGAGTTCCAACGTTCAACCCTCCGGGGTGTTTTCCCGCCCCCGTCCCGGCGCCCCGCAGCGCGCGCGTCATCCCCGGCAGTGTCCGCGCGCGCGCGCGGGTCAAAAGGTCAAAGGTCACCTCCAGGTCAGACGGTCCAATGTCCAATGAGACAATGTTGCTGCATCGCTATAGTCAGAGCTTGAGCACAAAAAAATGGTATTGTAAATGAACCTGGGAAGGATGGGCAGGTCCATTTGGACCAATCAGCGGTCGAGAAAAAGAGCTAATCAGCGGTCGAGAAGAAGAACCAATCAGCGGTCGAACAATCAGCCAATCGAATTGGGGTACTCACGGTGTGCTTTCGCTGACGTCCGCGCCTACATCTGGGTTCTTGTACACCCGGGTAATGTTTTCTGGACATGGATGGGTTACCTTTGGCTCCATTCTAGGCCACTGATTGGCTAATACGGTGTTCAAAGTCAGTTTCATGCATTATGCTCATAGAACTTATAGTAATAATCTATACGTGTTGGACGAGTCTCTTCACTCACCGTATACACGTACCTCAATGAAATGCCCGCTCCAAACCTAGACCAAAAACACGTACTTGGTCTGTAGGCTGATTTCATTGGCTCTCTATTTTTACTATAGTACTCTTGCATTCTAACATTGATGGGTTACATTTTGGCCCCATCCTACATCACTGATTTCAGTTTGACTGAATCTCCACATTGGGCATTGATGCATTATGAATAAAACACACAAGACAGGGTTTTTTGGTGAGATCTCATTTTTTTATTCAGTAACAACAACGTGAGAACAACCACGTGAAAACTGAAGCCCAGAACAAGGGGCTTGTAATTAATTGAAGCCCAGAACAAGGGGCTTGTACATTGAAGCCCAGAACAGGGGGCTTGTAAACTTAAGCCCAGAACAAGGGGCTTGTCATTAACTTAAGCCCAGAACGGGGCTTGTACATTGAAATGATGGGCGGCCCAGTCATACACGAGTACATCGCGGTCCTCGGCCTTGGGATACTCGTCAAACATCTGTACGATGGTAGATAAGGGTCTTCCCCGGCATCGATGGTACAGGTAAAACAAGCAATATTGTCCGCACACGCTACTGGTCAGGCTTTGCAACGTTTGACTGTTCCAACACCACGTCTCTGTGCCTTGATCCATGAAGTCTGTTAAATCGGGATGGAGGGGTGGCAGGCCGTATGGGTCAAAGTATTCGCCATGCTGTTCTGTCAAGTACACGGCCACCCAATGTTCACCAGGCCGATCCATCGGGTCCGTGTTGAGAACGTATGCAGCAGGATACATGCGGTCTAATGGGAACACATCTCGGGCGAACACCCCTTGCTCCCTCGCTTACGCTCAGCATTAAGAGGATAGAACAAGGACTGGTTCGCTCGGTGTCAGTATAATGTGACTGAGTGGGGTGTCATGTCTGCCTACGGCATGATATTTCAGTGGGACAGCACTATAAAATGGCAGCATTAGATCTGCTCTGTTACAAGTAGGTTCCCCTGCCTCTCCCCTTCCCCTCCCTTCCCTTCCCCGTCGTGATATAGCTGAAAAAATGTTGAAAGCGACGTTAAACCCTATTCACTCACTCACTCACTCACTCTGGGTCATTCTCCAGCACGGTGGTTATCTGGTCTGTATCCATGTTAGGTGGAGAAGTCACACAGGACGTTGCGCGCCTTGTCCACTTGAATGATGTTGTCAAACTCGGCGTAGCAGATCACATTGACAGTGGTCGCCAGGGCTCGTGCAAAGTGGATTTCCACCCGTAAATTGCCTTGCTTGGCCAGGGCCAGCTGATGGTCGTTCTCTAAGGTGGGGGTCAGATCGAAACAGAACAACGTGTATCCGTTCGCGTAGTGCTCCCGACTGATGAAATTCCCTTCGTCCTGGTTGATTTGACCGGTGGCTGTAAACAGGCTCTGATAGGCTCGAATGAAATTCCTGCGCCCAAAGTTCGGTGTTAAGGCCGTGGCTGGCACCTGTTGTCCATCCACATGCAGGGCCACAAAATTGATGCCGAAATGTTGAAAGTCAAACGGATTCTCTGGGTAGGCTCCGCTGAAACTGGTATTTTCCACACAGGCCAGGATCAATCGCTTGGGTAGTTCCCCAGGAACAGGTTTTCTTTGTTGGCGCCCATATTTCCAGCAGGCACAGAGAACACTTTGGTTTGTACACGTCGGATAGGGTACTGGGCTGGTTTTGTTTCCAAGGCTTTCATGTGTCCCAATTGAACGGCTGGATTCGGTTTCACTTTTCGGACATACAGGACTGCGTCTTGGATGACAATCTTATAGTCCGCTGCATGCCCGTCTACGTTAGTGGCCATCAAGGCGAAGGTCGGAGGCGCCCGTATCAGTCGGATTTTGATGGGGATCTTGTTCAAGAGGTACCGGTCTTGCATGAACATGTCTGAGTGCAGCCGACCCATCATATCCATCGAGGCACCGTTCGCAGTGAAAGCCTTCCGTTTGTTATATCCCACATTGTCCACCGTGTCCATGTGCTCGGGTGTGTCCTGGTAGAATAAACCGGCTGTCAGCTGAGATTTTTTAGCCTCTCGGCCATACGACAACAGGGTCTCGATGTAGGCTCGATAGGGGTACGTGTTGGTCGAGTCACTGATGAGTTTGTCGCTGAGAAAAACATCCACCTGTTGAAACATCGAGTGCAGCCAGAGATTCGTCGGGCCCACCGTTGCAGCTTGGACGATTCTGGTGCCATCCCCACTGACCACCTTGGCTTTCACATACAAGTATGTATGGGCTAAATCCACATAGGCCGTATCCGCATTACTGATGGTGAACTCGATGGGCCCGGTTTCGTTGATGCTGGAGAGCGGGAGATGCTCCACCCATAATCCTTGTTCGACACTGGTCTGTGTGGGCGGCACGGTCCACAAATCAAATTCACTGTTGGTGGAGGGGCAGGACTCGGCGTGGATCAAGGACATGTTTTAAGAAAAGATATCCTTTGTCTTCGATGTGCGTCGTCGCTGGGTCGGTCGTCGACTGGTGCGTGGTCTCGGTGGGGCAGCTCTTTTATTCCCTACGGTGCGTTGTGCTTTGGCCACCAAGACGCCTCCCGCTTCTTTGGCCCGCCGTTTCAAGGCTTCTTTGGGTGCCGTACCTCCCAAGACATCACCGGCCACTTCCAGTCCACTGCGTACCGCTTGTTTACCCATTGCTTTCACCCCACGCGTCACCAAGGGCAGGAACGTTTTGACGATGCTGCCGAGTATGCTCCCTAGCCCATGTCCTCGTTGCATGCGTGCACCGCTAAAGACCGGAAAGCCACCCCCGGCCTGTTGGGCATAATAGTCCATATAGCTGCGTGCATCGCACTCGTAAGGTACTTTCATTATGCAAAGTGGGGAGCACGTGCTTGTCGAAAATGAAGTGTCAGCACCACTTTCCCGCGTTCGAATGCCACCGGTCGTCCCGTGTCATCTCTTATATCCACCGTGATCGTGTTGATGTCGGTTTGTCGTACGGGCAAGTAGAGCATGTGGGTGAAACTGTGGGTGACTTGATCTCCATACGTCTTTTTAATGGGGACTACCCGTAACAGAGGTGTGTTGATATCGCCCACGATGTGGTTGTCCACCACGTCCGAGTAGACGTAGAGTCCGTACATACCCGACTTCATATCCATCGGGATCTCGCCATGGTGTTCGGTGGGACCAGCGAACGTCTTTAGATCGAAACCCAGCATTTGCTGTAGGATAGGACTCAGTACGACACTCGCCTTGCCGGTGACGATAAGCTGTGCCTTGTCGTTGTGTGCGTTGTAATCGAAGTCCACGTGATTCTTGAAGGGAAAGGATTTGATGGGTTTTGAAGTATTCGTGACCTCCCGTAGAGCCTTATAATGCAACAGTCTTGACAGCCCACCCATGAACTCCTTGGGAGTATCGTATTGGCCTTCGGGGAGGGTGAGTCGGGTGTCTTTTCCTTCGTAGGTCACCTCGTACCACACTTCATTGGCTCGCACGTTGTACCATGAGTAAGGGTACTGAATATCCACCAGTCCACATTCCCACCGGCCAGGTAAATGTAACGGTTGTGGTAATTGAGTCACATACTTGGCCACGGTATTGTCAGGAAACACATCCAGCGAACTGTTACTGGGTAGGGTGAGGTAAAACATGGCGACTGAGCTGTCCTGCTGCTGCTGTTGGTTTTAATAGGTGTTCCAGGCCTTGGGAGGTTGTGTCCGGCGTCGTGTTCGTCGCGTTGACTTGCTACGTGTCACGGCTCTGGAGATGTGGGGTGTCCTGATCGAGGGTGGTTTTTTAAAGGTTTGAAAAGAAGGTGCCCGTTGTGGTGGTGGTGGAGTTTTGGGGGGTGACTCCGGTTCCCAGTCGGCTTCCCAAGAAGGTAGTGGGCCACTCGGCGATTGCTGGGTTCGCTGCATAAAGGCCCAGCGCTGGGGGTTCCCCACCAATTCCTGTGGTACATGCATGTCTTTCAAGCCTTGAGCGAAGACCTCCCATCCTCGAGGATCGGTGTGCGACCTGCGTTGACGCATCAGATCATTCACTAAATCCGTCATGTGGGTCCCCGGGACCACCTGATTCTGTACCAGGAGTTCGCCTTTATCATTCCAAGTCATGTTAGGATTCTGTTTCATCCGTTGTAATACCAGGCCAGCTTGTTTCTTGAACGAGGCAGGTACACTCTTCAGCACTTCGTCTTCCACCCACTGTGGGGCTGTGGGGGGTACCCCACCCGGCTGCTGGAACGGTGCTGAGGTCGGCGGTCTGTCACGTGGTGGTGGTGGTGGTGGTGGTGGGGTAGACAGGGTTTTGTATTGGTCCATGTACGTCATGTACCGTTGAAGCGTCTCATTGTACCGTTGTACTTTCTCACTGTCGCTTAACCCCGGTCTCTGGACCATTTTTTTCGTGTGGTTCATTGTCGGCCGAAGAGTCCACCCAATACTGGACCCAACACGGAAGCGGCCAACGGTGCTAAGATGGCCCCGAGAAAGCCGCCTTTCTGTAACACCTTTTTCTTTTGTGTTTGAGGGACCCGCTTCTGGACTAGGGTTCGGAGACCTGTCTTATGCTTGGCCAACTTGGTCTTCTGAGCCGGAGTCAGTGGTACGTTGCCTTTTAACAGGTTGTACCCGATCTCGCACAGACAGCGTACAAGGTCAGGGTCCGCACCGCGTACAATGGTTCGGACCAACTCGGGTGGGGCCGTCTTCAATACACGGAGCGTGGGAGCGTGCTTCCGTACTCGCGCAGACATCATGTACAACTAATGCCAGAACCCACAACTCTGCCCTTTTTATCTACCTCAGAGACAAAGTCAACCCTGCTGTGGTATTCATTCTTTTTATTATCTCCATCATCAAACACACACACATCCCAGCTGGGGGCGCCACTGTGGGTGTGTTTACATTATTTTTGCAAGTACACGTGGTGGGTCTCTCCGGGAAAGATGCCGGTCCGTAGTCGAAGGTGGTCGGGGGTGGCTTGCTTGAGGTCGAAGAGCATATACCCGTGCTGAGGGGTTGTGGCATCTTTAAAGGCTTCCAACGCAAACGGTGTGCGGCCGGGATATATCTGTCTCGCCAGGTGCAGCAGTTGAGTGGTATCTCTCGGGTTTTTGAAGACCACCAGGTAGTGGGCATTTAAGCTGATGTTCCGATGTTCTTTGTTTTTACTGAACAGATTCTGCACAATGTAGATGATGCTGAGCCGTCGATGATGGCTGCCTTTGGTAAAGAGTTGGGTGACCCGCGCATCCGTCTCCGCCATGAGATCATCCAGAACCACCAAGGTGTCGGGTTCCAAATCGGCCAGGTTGGGTAGGCCTTCCACGAACGTGATGTGGGGCATTGCTGCATACGCTGCCTGCCATTCTCCGTAACACCACACGACTCGGGCAATGGGTGGGGTGATCATGCTGTCGGCGTGTTGAAGGAGCTTCCTGACGAAGTGCGTTTTGCCGGAACCCGTCGGTCCTGCGATGAGACACGTGAAGGGATGCTGCCAACGGGGGTCCATGGTTCGAGGTGTATCCGTTGTCGTGGTAACCCGCTCTTGTAAATTTGGTACGAGTGAACTGGAGTGGTGGTGGGTACAACGTCGGTCGTCGTTGTCTGTTCACTGTGAGGGATGAAATCCGGTGGGTCTTGAGACGTACTGGGTGTTCTTGGTGTAGGTGTAGAGCTCGACGTGGCTTGTACACGGGGTGTGGTGGTGGTGGTGACTGGGCTCGATACGACTGGTGCTCTCTGTAGACCGGTTTCACTGGTGGCTGGTGTTCTCAGTTGGTTAAGTAACGTGCTGACATAGGCTACGTCGTAAAACACACCTCCGTACAACACACTCAGCAGGGTTAGCACTATCACCACAAAACCCACTTGCGCTTTGCGCGTTTTGGGAGACGCTGTCTTCAGAGGCAGCTGCTGTTGGTCCATAGCACTGTGGTCGGACGTGGAATGAAGGAGGACGGCAGTGGTGTCTGGCTTTAAAGTCGTTTCACCTGGTTGGCCGCGACCCAGGAATTGAAGGAACTGGGCCAGCCTTGCCATTTCACGAAATGAAACAGTTTGCCACGTCGACGTTCCGTTTTCAAAATCTGCTCCACCGTGTAGTAGTCTTGCTGTGTTTTTACGACAGGCTGTAATTCCGTCTCGTAAAACGTCCCTAGCAACGGTTCCCCTTGAAGATCTTCCAGTTCATAGACTCGCCGCTGTCGGGGTAGGCGCCGTTTAATCAGGAAGTGCTCATCGCTCCAGTTGGGCAAGTAACTTTTCTCGAACTTGCCCTTGACTTTACTGATCCGTACAGGGTCCCCGACCTTGTACACCGCCTTCGTCGTTCGCTGCGATGGCCTGGGGTACAAGACACGCCGGACTTGGGTTTCATTGCGTTGGGTCACGGTAATGGGGGCTCTCTCTATACTCCGATGATAGGCTTGATTGTAACCCCTCACCAGTTTCGGGAGAACATCGATGTACCGCCTTGTATTCTTATAGGTGAAATATTTATACATGCGGCCTTTGAATGTCCTGTTGAACCTTTCCACTACGGAAGCCTTGGTCCCGTTGTACGTATGGAAGAAAAACACCTTCTGGGCTTTCAGAAACTGTTGGAACGGTCTGTTGAGGAATTCCGTGCCTTCGTCGGTTTGCAAATACAAAGGTTTGCGCCCGGTCTTGAAGATGTCTTTGAACGCCGCTATGAGATTCGCCCCCGTTTTCGGTTCCCATCGTTGTGTTTGGCAAAGGCGCTCATATCGACCAAATCCGCTTGCCACTGGGCATCTATTCCTCCCACGATGACCCGGTTCCGTAGAAAATGGCGACGGACAGCTCGATGTAAGGTATAGGTGTCTTGTTTTCTTAACCAATCTCGGACTTGGGCACGTTGTATCCCCTGGGGTTTGGCCGCTCGATAGAGAGCCGACAATGCACTATAGGCCGCCGGACTGTCGGGACTGTAGTATAAGTTATCCAACACCTTCTCCCAGCGCTTCATGGTGGCACAATGATGATGGACCCTGGCTCTATCGTTTATTTATAACGGGTATATCTTGGGCCGGAGTTTCTTTCTGATTTTCTTCGTGGGCTTCCACAGTGTCCATGGTCAATGACCAGTCCAACTCGTCTGATGACCGCTGGATAAGCACTTCATCCACATCTACCACGGCATCTTCCAATGCAGACCATAGATCAGGGTGAAGGGTAAAATGCACTGTACCCCCATCTAGCCGAGCCAATTGAGCAAAGAAAGGACCGCGTCGGATGTACACATCGTGACACGAGTGGATGAGATCGCCGTCCAGTTCACCAGACAACACCCGTTTGAATTTGGTCCAGCCCTCTCGGGACAGACGAATGTGAGCCGGGCACGGTTGTGTAGGGTCCGCATCACAGATGTCTCCCACCTCCTCCATGATATCGATCTTATCCGCATATACGTGCAGGAAAACCTCGGGGGTCAAGCTGAGATACGCCAGTATTATATGCTCCGCCATGGTCAGTACGTGAATGGTACCAGAGTTGACTGTCTCCCGTATTTATAGGGACAACCCCGTGAGATCAAAGGATCAGGTGGTCATGTCACTGGGCTGACTGAGTCTAGCTGGGTAATCAATGGCATCGTCGTCGTCGGGTTCACGTAGTTGTTCATTGGGTTCTGTCGCCGCTTCTCTCAGGGCACGAGCCCACTCCAACTCGTCTGATGACCGCTCGTCCGGTGTAAACAGCTGGTCCACGATAGACACCACTTTCTCGAAGGCTGTCCACAGATCGGGGTCTAGGGTGAAGCCTCGCGTAGGATCTTGGTAGCGGCCCAGACGTGGGAAGAAGGATCCACGGTATACGTAGATGGCATTGTCTATGTGGATGACGTGTCCGTCGAGCTCGCCGCTCAACACCCGTTTAAATTTGGTCCAGCCGTCACGGTGTAGCGTAACCGTATTCGATACGGTCTCAGCGGGCGACCAGCAAACATCTCCACGGTCTTCCACGAGGGTGACTATCTTCATAGACGTGTAACCCCACCCGGGGTGTAAGGGGCAGGATGGCTCGTAGGACGGGTGACATGCTTGGTCCAATGTCGAACGGTGAATGACACACACTCTGTCTGACCCTCGTATTTATAGTGTCAATACCACAGCGCCAGGGTCAATAGGGCACAGACCATGACTAGGCCAACCAGCCGGCGCTGGTTCCGGCGTGAGCGCTCCTGGTCCATAGCCCGAGCATCAAGGATGGCTGTCATAGTCCAGTAGTGGTGAGTGATGGCACGCCTCTCCATCGAGTGCACTCTGTGGAGGACCGCTTCTGTGAACTCGTTCAGGATCTGGCGTCGCCCCTCGTTGTCGTCGCCATCTGCAAACATGGACCGGACCACTGCTCGGTAACCCGTGAATGAATTCACCGCGGTGGCATGCTGTAAAAGGCGAGTCGCATAGGGCTGGATCTCCGTCATGGCTCTGCAACCGTAGAAATGAAGGTGTGTGATCCAGAGAGACGTGTTTTATAGACCAGATGTAGCTCTACGGGTGTAGTCCGTGATACGTACTATTCTGATGGGTTAGTCCAAAAAAGAGAGCAACAACAACAACACAGATTACAGGTCAATCCTTTTTATTATGCGTGAACATCATAGGAATGCATGTACTGACCTGTCTGTGGGGGTTTCCCACAATGGTGTTCACCTTCGTGTCTTTTCGGGTACGTCCGTGTCTTTTCGTTAAAGTCCGTGTATTTTCGGTAAAGTCCGTGTCTTTTCGGATCGGTAACGTCCGTGTCTATCATCCGGGTACTTCGCGTCTGCGCAATGCGGCTCAGTAGTACACCAGTACACCAGTCTCGATCCTCGACTTGGGGTAGAGTGTGCTAAAAATAGATTACCAGCTAGCGTGCTATAAAAGGGAAGCGGCCTTGCCGTTTCATCAGACACTCTGTCAACCACCAAGATGTTCACTTGCACAACTTGCCAGAAGCAGTTTACTCGTCTAGATAATTTACGACGCCACGAGGCCTCCACCCACAACGATGCACGGTATACTTGTGTAACCTGCGCACGGTCATTTAATCGGGAGGATGATTTACTGCGCCACGAACGCTCATTCCACGAGGGCGCGACGGAACAATGTAAGGATTGTGGTCAACTCTTCAAACGACGCAGTCAGTTGAGACGGCATCAGCGTTTGATTCATGCCCCGTCTCCACGGTTTTGGCGACAACTTCCTACTGAAGAGGAGCCGCGGAAGGTGAGACCCAGTGAAGATAAGCCCGGGGAGACGAACGCCACTGGTGATGCGATGACGGAGAGCCCGCCTATACCCACAGTTGGGAAGAGCCTGGATTTCCAACCGGACCCCACCGTTACGGTTTCGAGTCATACGCCATACATCGAACATTTTCTGGACGAGCCCATAAATGTTCCTAGCGATCTCTTACCCGAATATCATCCAGAGAGTGACATCTCTCGGCGCCATTGGACCATGACACGGCACTGTTTCCACCGTCATCGCCCTATTCAAGATATCTACAATTTCCCACTGACCAAGCTCACCCGTCTACGCAGCTACGTGGAAACCATCTTCAATGACCAACCTACGGCCTTCACATTAAATGTAGCATTTGGGTACATCTTATGCCATAAGATGACGGATGAATTGCGCTATTTCTATTCCAGTGCCATCCACCCAGTGTACGACCAACCGTTTACCATCATTGACCGGAGGTCACTAGAGATGATGGTGGACCAAGTGGAACAATTGGATGTCTTGGGATGGGTCCAACAACAACGACCCAACACCAAGTGGACAGTGAAGAGGGTGACCAATGTTACATTTTTCCTTACCAAGGTGATTCACCACCGCCATCGGTTGAATGCGTCACTCGTGCACTGATGAATACTGTGATACCCGTATCCTGATATATAGGGACCCGTGTACATTATCGTTCATGTTGTTGTTGTTCACTTCACAAGGCTTCACCCTCCCGTTTTGCTGGAGTGACAATGTGACTTTTTCGCGATGTAAAATGGGACTATTGAACCACAAACATTGACACTGATATATAAATACCTTAGATTAATTAATATGGTAATCTGACATGCCGCGTAACCTCTGTAGTTTCCCTGACAATTTATCTCTCTCCTCGCCCAAGGTTGCCATTATGTTTCCGAACTTTATATTACGGGGCCTATGTCACGGCCACCTAGTATGCAGAATTTCTAATGTTCGCAATGTTTAATGTTAATTGTTTGATTCTGATGACAATAAGTCATTCATATAATGTTTCTGATATTTCTGAGGCTGTTTTAGTCGTTAAATACACTGTTTTACCGGAGTATAGTGAGGAACTATTTTCTTTGTGTTGACCGCTTTGCACTTCGTGTCGAGTCGGCTTCGACAAGAAATTGTTCTGTCCACTTATAGATTTCACCTCCGCTTGAGAAATTCACATTGGGGTTAGTGTTGTTCGTTACTATTATAAAATCTATAATAATTCTTCTTTCTAAATTAACATGTTTGGTGGCTGAAATTGGCATAGTTATTTAGGAATAAACGATTGAACATCGTGTTATGGGTGAACCGATCTCATCACAGCTATTATCAATGGCTACTGGGTTGCAGCTACCTATTTTGCCTCAGCTACAAATATTGTGCCTTTTTCATGTAAAGTTAATTATTAATCCTGAAAATTTGAAGTATATGGTTGCATAAATAAGTAGTTTCTATGTCTGTTGGTTAACTGTTTATTAGATATAAGCCATTTTAGTGCAGTACTGGGCCGTATAGGTCACGTGACCAGAGGGTATAAATACGTCCGCTCCAGTATATTTGGCATATGACAGTCAGCCCTCGACGTGTGAACACGTACAATTGAAAAGGTGTGCTCCCATACTATAGCATTCATTTTATACAGAATAGGTCTGGACATAATAAAGTATGGGGCATTACAATCTGTATACTTTACACTGAAGGATTATATATGGATGTACATGTATTGTATATTTGGCTGCCATATCCCACCATACTCACAGCCTGGCCTATAGCCTGTATCATATTAAGCTATTGATATAGGCTGATACTGGAGTACCCCTGTTATACCATTGTTCAAATCCATACTAGTTGTTATACCATCGCCATCGAATGAGATTTCATTTGCTGATTTATACTGGATCATGTGGATACAGAATATACAAGAATAAAACCAGTTTATTATTATTATTGCACTTCACTCACGACTTGTGTGGATTCTTACGGGGTGTACGATTATCTGGAAGACGGCTGAAGCTTACAATACCATAACATGCCGTACATGTCTACAAGCTGATCATTGACTTGAGCTCAGTAAACATTAAATGTGACGGTGCGTTAAATAATAAAACATGGTGTTTGATATTTCAATTTGTTTTGCTGTGAATATACTAAACATACCCAGGGCGGCTCCCCCAGCCTGGGTATGATGTAACATTGGGGATAATAAACTGTATGAACATTGCTGAACTTGTCGTTATTCATATTGGACCGTCTGACCTGGAGGTGACCTTTGACCTTTTGACCCGCGCGCGCGCGCGAGCACTGCCGGGGATGACGCGCGCGCTGCGGCCGGAGAACCCGCGCGCGCTGCGGGGCGCCGGGGGGCCGGGGCGGGAAAACACCGCGGAGGGTTGAACGTTGGAACTCTTCTGGGTTTGGAGGTAGTTTTAGTGAAAACCGGAAGTGACGTCTGTGCGCAGACCCACCAAACCACGTCCGAAGGTGAACGCCATTGTGGGGGGGGAAACCCCCAGTACATCAACACACACAAACAAGTCTAGACATGTACCCAAGGTCACGCCCCACTCACCCCAACCGGAAGTGACGTCACAACCCCCACGTGACCTGCGCAGCAGAATGGATACGACACCCTAGTTGTAACCCCCTCACCTAGGCTTCACATGGATACCTCACTCGATCCCATCGGCCCATGAGAAACCCCGCTCGAGCCCAAAACGGCTATGTCCATACCCTTGGGCTACCGCGCATGCGCAGAATGGTGACAACGCCCAAGCCGCTAGTCCAGTCAGATGCCCCTTCACCTAAGCTTCACTTTGATACCTCATATGACCCCATTGGACCATGAGTCATTCCCCTAGCTCTCAAAATGGCTATTTCCATACCCTTGGGCCACCGCGCATGCGCAGAATGGTGACAACGCCCAAGCCGCTAGTCCAGTCAGATGCCCCTTCACCTAAGCTTCACTTTGATACCTCACTCGACCCCATTGCACCATTCGTGGCTCCCCTATCTCCAAAATGTCTATTTCCATACCCTTGGGCCACCGCGCATGCGCAGAATGGTAACAACGTCCAAGCCGCTAGTCCAGTCAGATGCCCCTTCACCTAAGCTTCACATGGATACCTCATATGACCACATTGGACCATGAGTAACTCCCCTAGCTCTCAAAACGTCTATTTCCATACCCTTGGGCCACCGCGCATGCGCAGAATGGTGACAACGCCCAAGCCGCTAGTCCAGTCAGATGCCCCTTCACATAAGCTTCACATTGATACCTCATATGACCCCATCGGACCATGAGTAACTCCCCTAGCTCCAAAACGGCTATTTCCATACCCTTGGGCCACCGCGCATGCGCAGAATGGTGACAACGCCCAAGCCGCTAGTGCAGTCAGATGCCCCTTCACATAAGCTTCACATGGATACCTCATATGACCCCATTGGACCATGAGTAACTCCCCTAGCTCCAACACGGCTATTTCCATACCCTTGGGCCACCGCGCATGCGCAGAATGACGCTAGTTCAACCCCACACCCAGCCCATCAGATGCCCCTTCACATAAGCTTCACTTTGATACCTCATTTGACCCCATCGGACCATGAGTAGCTCCCCTAGCTCCAACACGGCTATTTCCATACCCTTGGACCACCGCGCATGCGCAGAATGACGCTATGTCAACCCCACACCCAGCCCATCAGATGCCCCCTCACATAGGCTTCACATTGATACCTCACTCGACCCCACTGGACCAGTAGTAACTCCCCTAGCTCCAAAACGGCTATTTCCATACCCTTGGGCCACACGAGTTGTCTCCCTTGCGTCAGTGTGTGCAGATGGCGCTATGGTTAGGATCGACGCTGTGATGTGGAAAGGGCGTCCCCACACCATCCTGGAGCCGCCATTTTGTTTGTTGATTTTCTGCGGAGATACACGGGACAATAAACGCTCGACCCTAGGGTGGTACAGATGCTAGACTGATCCTATTAACATGGTACAACACCTATAGATTATGTTTATTATTATTATATGGCTTAGAGGTTTTTTGAGGGTAATGTGAGGGTTTTTTCTCCCCGTGACCTCCCCACCGCCTCGTTTGCTCCCTTGCGCCAGCCATTTTGACCACCCCACCCCACAGCCGCCATTTTGACCACCCCACCCCACAGCCGCCATTTTGACCACCCCACCCCACAGAACGCCGAACCAGTGACGTCATATGCAAATTTCTGAGGTCAAATTTTACTCGCTTCTGATTGGCTGTCACCTCCTCGTTTCCTCCTCAAATTATGCAAATTTTTGAGGTCAAGTTGGGTTGAAATGCACTTTACCTACTACTTGGCTGGTGGAGGTCTTTATACAATTCAATTAGCCTCTCATGTAAAATGACATCAACTTAATTGCCAGTCCAGGACTGAAAAACGAGCTATAATTTGGTGTATCGGGTTACACATAGGACTTCACGCCTTGCGGCACATGTACTATCGTTGACAATGGAAACTTAATTGGTTTTGTGTTACATAAGCGATGTTAGATTTCTGGATAAGTGTTCGCGTGTCATGCAGATGAATGAATACACAAGTCATCACGTGATTCAGGCAGATATAATACGTCATCAGGGTAAGGGACCATTTCATGAAGAATTTTGCCGATTATTTCCAACCAGCTCATACAATGTATTAGATCCCAACCGTCAGTGACTCGTTCTCCCATTGTCAGAATTGGTAACCACTTAGCTAAGATTCATAGCGTCTCCCTTCCCTCAACGCTATGCCCACGACAAATACATTTTCCTGTTGGTAACTCGAACATCTCCATGGCGCACTTATTATTACATTTGCGCCCTATTGGACCTTCATTAACTTGAGAAAATGGGCCGCCATGAATAACTAGAGCCTTAAGGCTTTGGAGGGTTCTGCCTTATGTACACAAATGTTCAGTTGCTTTAAAATGATATGGTCTTCCAATGATAGGATTCACAAATAAAACTACTTTCTATGCATTATTTAACTTCCATATTTTGCAAGCCTTGAATGTTACTGCAACATTTTCATTCATTTTTATTTATTTTTCATTTCATTCTGATGTTGTGATGCCTCTTTAAAGGATCGTGTCGGGTGACCAGGCCAGGATTTCCCCCAAATTTTGGTGGAAGGAAGTATTCAAATGCAAATATTCGCAATAAAATGGTTCAATATAAAATACATAGAATGAATCCACAGAAACATGTCTCAGCTAAACCTGCATGTGAGAGTAAGCGGTCATCCAAAAAGTATGAACTTAGAAATGCCAGGGGAGGAGAAATTTTGCCCAATTAATTTCCAAGGTATCAAATTCTGCCAAATATTATTGATCATATCATCTTGCCATATAGTTAATGTAGAAACAAACTTTTTGTCCAAACTGGATATTTTGAAATTAATGACAATAAGGACATCCTTGTGTCATGCCGATGGTCCTAAAATTCTATTGAAAAGTAATTTTGAGAATATTTGTTGTCAAAAAGTGAGATTTTGTGTACCAGAAATTGACAAAGTTCACAAACGTCTTTAAATTGTTATTTTTATTCAAATATTGGTTGGTGTTGCATGATAATGAATCAAACAGGCTGAATTATAATATATGTGAAGTTTCAGCTCGCTATCATTTGTCAATTTGGAGATATTCCTTAGCTTTCCCTAGCAGATAATTACCAACATGACAACATGTCCACTTTTTTGGTGTGAACGATTTTGCTATCCAAATTTTATGGTTATCCGTCAGATATTGAAATATGTTACGACAACTGAATGAGAAAGTCACACATCAGAAAGATTCACGTGGAGAATAATTGGACTGGGAGACCAAGGCCTAAATGGACAAATTACTGTGAACTTTGGCAGCGCTGTTGTTGTAAAATTGTACGGTAAAGAGTTGTCAAATGCTATCTCACACACAGACAAAAATAATATAAAAACTGGTAAAGATCTCTGTTATATTAATGAACGACAATCACTGATCATAAGGAGGACAGATGACTTAAATACCACCTATCCTGCTGGAGTACTTCAAAATTTGTCAATCGCTAGTCCACCACGCTGACTGTGGACTTCTTTTTGTTGTAGATGTTCTCAAGAGACGCTGCTCGTGATTGGCTAAAATGTCCCCATTCCCTTGTGTGCAATTGAGTATGTCAACCAATCAGTATAAGGCTCTCAATTCATCCAATTTACACATACAGAAACAGAAAGCACCAATCTCACGTCTGGCTATTTCCGTATTGGCGGAACGAGCCTCTCACATAGAATGCACAAATCCCCACCGGTGGGGAGCGTATGACGATCACGCAGTAAGCCGGCTACAAAATAGTGCCTTTGACAATCGAGGGATCCGGTCGAATTTTATTGTGAAATTCAGTTAATTTTAACCATAAGAACATAATTCATTCAAATTATACAAAATAATTTCTATGTTTAGTTGAATGAAAGCAATCTATCTCCAGAAGTAACAACTGGGCTAATTTCCGCCAATACGGAAATAGACGCGGATGCGAGATTGGTTCCACCGAAAATTAATTGTGCGCATGAAAAGATAAGATTCTTTATTATGTACTGAGCATCCCATTCGGGACAGAGTACAAAACACAAAAAGTAGAACAAATAAGAAAGTAAACAAACAGGTGCGACGTTTCCGTTTCCGCTCCCATAAATCCACTAAGCCAGAGGTCAGTTTTCGCAGCTATAGTGAGTTCTCGGCTAGATTGAGTCAAGCTGCTTAATTGTTCCACGTGCGATCAGCAGTTTCAAAAGAATGATGATCTCATTCTGGCTGAGAAATCTACCAGTTTATCGCATATTTTCATGGAATGTTTATGAAAAAAAAAGACAAATATATACCACTATAATTTTGTCAGTATCTGTTAGTTTGGCATTTATTTATTTCTTTTTCTTTTCACACTTGAGTTTTCGGGTAAATGACCCGGGAACACAAAAATGACTAATGCATACTGATTTTAAATCCGCCAAATAATGCATTCGTATATATGGGTATAGCAATGGCAAATGAATAAATTTACTACCCAGTCACAGGCCCTAAACTTTGAAAAGTTTACTTAACCTGAAAATAGGTTATGTGAAATTGACCCTAGGTAACATATAGTATAGTTTGTTCCCCCATTTCTGAACTGCAAATAGGTTACGCAGATAGGCTATGCCAAATGAGTTTTGTTGTGGCTAGACATTGGTGTTTGACTGGAGTTCATTCAATAAAACTTGCTGTTGCTATCCACGCCGACATTTTGATTTTGTACGGTATGTAATAACATGGAGGTATTAAATCCCATTTAACACCTCCACGGTAATAATAATCTCGTTCCCATAGCCGGCCCCTCTCAGCGGGATCCGGTGGCCTTGCCGATGCCGCAGGCCCAAAAAAAAAGCATTACCCGGTGACCAATTTTCGTCACTACCACGTGTTGCGTGAAGAGTCCAATTTTGTGTGACTGCCAGACTTCTATCATTGGAATTGTGACCTCTATTTCTGAAATATTATCTCAAATTAAATTCCCCTACACACGTTTTAATCTTAAAACTGTGGAACGTAAAGTTTCTCTGCCATTCTCTTAGATACAACGGAAGTAACAGCGGCTCTAAACAAAAGATCGGCTGTTCTGTCAATTACGGTGCCGTAATTGCCACCCGCGCAACTGGGGGAGCAGGTTTTTACTTAAAATCTTAGCTCAAACTTGGGATAAATTTTTACAACTTGGCGAAGGGAAAGATAGCACATCTCTTCAAATTAGCATGCTAAAATGGATGCTGAACAATACTTTTTGGAAGTTTTTTCTATTTACTTTGGTGTTCAAATTTAGCTTTTCAGAGGGAGGAAAATCTCCCATTGACGGCATTGTATCTAATAGAGTTCACTTTCGTTTTCGGCTCTCGGCATCACGAAGGTTCAGGGCCGCACACGTATGTTATTGCATCTTGGTTAGGGCCCCATAACCAAGACACACATTGCAGTCAGGTAAGTGAAAGTTGAGAGATTTTACCCTGTTCATATAATCCCACAGAGCACTATATACAACTGGGCTGTATATTATCTAAGTATCCGAGAGTGTATCAATTACAACACATATAAGGGAAGCACATGGGTTTCGCGTTCAATTACCCCCCGCCTTGACTGGGACGGAGGTTACAACAGGAATTTATTAAAATTATGTCATTATGACACCGAGTTTTAGGCGAACGAATAATCGACTATGCGTCTTTCGTTTTGCGTAACCGCCAGGCGAACTGAAGCTCGTTCTCCCCCAATTTTAAGGCCTGCAATCATATAGTACCGTAGCAACCCTCTTCGTACAGGATCGGATCTGACGTACAATATCTTGAGAACATGAAATTAGACTGGGTCAACGAATTTACAGCCCTCGGAATTAGCTTTTCAACAGTAAATTTTTCTAATATATGGAAACTTAATTACCTAGCAAAAATTGATGATTTAAAGAAAGAACTGAATAGTTGGAAAAGACGAAATTTGACATTATTAGGAAAGATTACAGTTATAAAATCTTTAGCTTTGTCGAAACTAATACATCTCTTCCTCGCCTTGCCCAATCCTCCACCCGAATGTCTAAAAGATATTAATACTCTGCTATATAGATTCGTTTGGAATGAAGGAAATGATAGAATTAAAAGATTATAATCACCCGTGACTACAGTATGGGAGGTTTAAGGATGGTTAATTTGAATGCATGTGTACAGTCTTTGAAGATATCTTGGATAAAAAGACTAATCTTTCAACCAAGAAACTGGCAGACACTGGCAAATATAAACCTGGAAAAAGATTTTCTAAATTTTGGAGCAGAAAAATGCAAGTCAGTATCAGAAAACATTCGAAATCTGTTTTGGATAGACGTATTTAAGTCCTGGTATATATTTCAGAAAAAATTAAAACCAGGCCGACTAGAGGATATCTTAGACTATGGTATAACTATAATTTCCGAACTCCAAATTACTTTGTAAAAAACTGGTGGGACAAACACATTAGAAATATTAGAGATTTGTTGAATGAAAATGGCGAGCTAATGAGTTTTGATAACTTTAAAGGGAAATATAACGTAAAAGGAACATACCTAGACTTTGCTAAACTAATGAAGAATATACCTAAATGTTGGATAGATAAAGTATCTGTAGAGTCTCTTCTGTGTAAAAAACACTTGTATACACCCGTAATTCCGCAGAGTCTACGTATTTTGGCAGGCACGAGGAAGGGATGCAGGCGTTTCTACGACGTATTAAATAGTGATGAAATTTTTAAATCAAATGCTGAGGAGAAATGGGAAAATATCTTACAAACTGACAGCTCGGACTGGAAAAACGCCT
>JAVTVY010056140.1:0-29381 GCA_036873755.1 Hanleya hanleyi | reverse complement strand
ACTAAATTATGAGTTGAGGTACCTGTAATTCTGAAATACAGAAGTACATGTATGGAAGATTTACAGATAATCTTTGTTGGTATAATGTTACTTTTAGATGTAGTGTAAATAGTTTAGCAAATTCCCCATCAGTCAGACAGATTCATGTTCATTTACATGTATAAGATCATGCTGAGTAAGGTTACACTTTTAGTTTATCTGCATCAGTGATTGATGCTTTGACTGGCTGTGTCAAATTCGACATATGGACAATCCCTACAAAATTTTGTATCTTTTATGTAGCTCTGTCAATTCACCATGGCAATCCGCAATTTCTGAGGTTAATGCTGTGGTAAAAATAATTCCCCTTAGCAATTCTTAACAGGGTGTTAAATGGGATTTATATGTTTACAGGGTGTTAAATGGGATTTATATGTTAGTGCCATAACATTTTGCCTATGCTGATTCCCTGCATTAACAGGGCTAATATGCAAGAAAAAAATGGGAAAATTTGTAGTTTTAACATAAATTGGCTTATGAAGTAAAGTTTCCTAAATGTTGCGTACTGAAATGTCATGTGTACCCACCACTTTTTGCCAGAATGTCACTTAACAAAATGTCGCGTGGCAAAATGACCTGATACTTTATGGGGGACAAACATTCACATTGTATATAGTGTCTGAGGATTCAATTTCTGTACACATGTAGAACTTTGATGTTCACCTGTAAACCCATGCCAGTGTACTGGGAATTTAACTGACACAGGGTTAAACAGGAAGCTTCTGTCTAAATACTGGCCCACCTAACTGCATGGTCTGGTTTGTCTCTTGTCAACATTATCATGTCCAGTACACTATCTATTATTTATTTTACATGTTTGTTACAAATATAGTGCATTTGAAGTTCACGGTTTATGTATGCCATAATTTTGTTCACAAAGGTAGTACAATAAAATACTGTACATGGCAGTATGGGTACCCATCCATTGTACACTACAACTTTGTACTCCATTCTACAATGCTACCTAGATATACATGTACATTTTCTACATCTCCAGTTTTTACGATTTCTACATGGATGTAGCATTCATGCATTAATCTCCCTAAACTATGGGTATGATCATGGAAAAAAACATTTTATATGACAGAACTATAATGAAACTATGTGTATACATGTAGTACATGTTGTAGCTGTAACGGTTACCCGTTTGTGTAGAGAACAGTTTGAATCAGGACCGTGTACTGCGCTGGAATGTGAAAGAACGACCTTGACCTCGTCAACGTCGAGCAAGGAGGATCTCGGAAATGCATTCCCCTGTATTTCTCGCTTACCAGAGCGAGTTGGAGGCTGATATTTAACAATTACGTTAGTTATGAATTATGGTTTGTTCTTCCATAGCCAGATTTATTCAGCGAGGTCCATATAAACGGTTCGGGGAATTGTGGCGTAAGTGACAATAAAGAGGGCGCTGGCATCGCCGACTTGTGCTAACTTTATCTGCAGGAGAACGGTTCTGTTTTTCTACCTTATTCACGGAAGAGCGGTAGTCCTATATAAGCTCGGACGAACGGAGAGAGCGGGGTCAGATGAGAAATAGAGGGCTGGAGAAACACGTTCAGGTACAGCCTGTAACTTATTGATTGTTGGCACAATTTACGGTTGGCCGTAATAGGCAGTTGTTTTGGCCTGGGAATCTAAAAGATTATAAATCCTGTAGCGAGTGTAACCTGTGAGAACACGCCAATCCAATGAGAATTTGCGGCTCGCATTTTTAGTGTGGAAACGTGTTTGTGGTTGTACTATAATTTAGGGAACACGTCCGACTGACGTGTTATATGTACATGTAGTTGGGGAATTCTATAACACTGTAACGAGACATGCGTTTGCCTGTAGCACATTTAGGCAACTTGCATGTTCTAACTTCAGTATAAAATAGGGCTTTAGTGTCTATACCAGTAGGTTGATAATTTCGACAATATTGCTGTGCTATCTCGCTGCACTGAGACTTAAGCCACAATATTTGTTGATCTTCTTGACCGTGTAGCGGTGTATGACTATAGTCAGGAGATTCCCTCCCTCCCCAGAAGTATACAACTGCACTAAATACAGGGATATATCAACCAAGTTTCCCCCTGCCATAATCCTACAACGTACCGTGGAGCCTGTTTATTCGTCGCCGATAGCCGGGCAACGCTTTACGGGACGGAAACGGTCGCAGTATTACAGCCGGCGGGCCGAGACGAGACACAGGCGGGCGGGCTATTTTCGTCGGGAAACATCGATAAACTGGGCCGGGCGCTTGGGAGCAGTGAGCGCCGCAAACAGTTACACAGACGGCGTATAGCTGGCCATGGACAAGTTACAGATTCAACTGGAATGACATGTGTCTTTATCACACATACGGGCAGATAAAGACGCACGGATCATAAACAGTACGGTACCAGTCCAGCCAGACCGATCACCATTCTACCGTCGAGAAAGATACAGCACACAGCACACAAGAAAGATACAGCACACAGATCACACAAACAGATACAGCTTACAGATTCAACTGGAAGGAGACGTGTATTTATCACACGTTCAATACAGACATCTACAGAACACAGATCTTTCAAGAGGGAAACGTGTATTTGTCACACGTTAAATACAGAAACACAGACCACAGGTCCCACGGGGAGAACATGCGTATTTATCACGCATAAAGGCACGGTGCAGGTGGGCTCACTTTTACCGATGTAAAAGCGGTAACAAGATATACAGATTCCTGCAGGACACGTGTATTTATCACACGTTACAGAAGGCGAGCTTCCTTTTACCGATGTAAAAGTGGTAACAAAGTTTACAGACTGTATGGTCAAGCCCAGGGCACAGATTACAACGGCAGTTTACAGACCGTACGATGTTACATCGGTACCAGATGAAATAGTAATAGCACATGATATACCCAAGTAATTGTCCTGACGGTCCATGAGAGTTGAGTGGTGCGTGATACTTACCTGAGAGATCGTCGTGTAGTCACAGGCGTGTCTATAGACGGGTCGCAGCAGCCGTAAGGGTTGAGACGCCGGGCTATACTTACTTGTGCAGGAAGCAGACTGGTGAGCTGACAAGTTACGGTCAAGCTCCGACGACTGGGGGGTGAAGTACACGCCGAGTTGCCACGTCTCTGGAGAGAGCGTTATATCCTTAACGTTCCAACGACTGGGTGCTATATCTGGAGAGAGCGTCACTGCCGTGACGTTCCAACGCCTGAGGGTATCTGTATATTGGAGAGAACGTTGCCGCCGTAACGTTCCAACGGGCCTTGACGTTTCAACGACTGGGTGCCATTCCTGGAGAGGGCGTTATATCCTTAACGTCCCAACGACGGAAGAGAAGGGCCAGCAGCCAGGCCGCCCTTATCCCTAGAAGAGAAGGGCCAGCAGCCAGGCCGCCCTTATCGCGCATTAAAGCACTATATTAACTATAAAGTTATATGCATACACTCTCCTATATATATATTATTGCCATATAACATCAAGCTTAAGCTGCACACATTCTCTTCTATTATCCACATATACACCAGGGATACGGTTAACTCTATATGCACACCCCAAGTGTATGTATCCGTGAACCTTATGTGCACACATCAAGTGTACGTATCCGTGAACCTTATATGCACACCTCAAGTGTACGTATCCGTTAACTTTGTGTGCACACATCCTCTCACATCACGTGTATATATACATCAAGTTTATTTGCATACACTCCCCTAGTGTCTGTACATATATGTAAATATCCTAACGTTACATCTTCTTAGACATTCTGTCTGAGCCACGCGGTTCTACGCTATTATTTGTAACCGTGTATACCATTTGTGCAGAATATACCATAATAGACCTTTACATGAGCGTCAGTCATCCTTATAGGGTTGTGATCATCTCTTCGAGCCCCGGATCCCTACTAGTGAAGGGGTTAACGACGGTGACGGCCAGAATGCCAGTGGGCAATCCCGGTTATTGATTCGTTTTCTTCTAAACACTACGACTGGTCCTGCTCGTACACGTTACATAGCTCTTGAAATATGGAACAGTCAATCAGGAATTTTATCTTTCTTATTTGACATAATTTGGTGTGGTATATGTACAAATTTCTGACAGGACTGCCGTTAATTGACGGGTATTTGTTTCAAATCGAGCTGTTCAAGGAACTTCCCTGAACCTGTTTTCCACTCCGCACCTCCCTCATTAGCATTGTGGCGAAGAACATGTGACGAGTGCTACCTCTATTATGTTGTATGGGAGTAGAATGATGTGACAACCCATAAATCCAGGTGGTGCCCTATAGCCACTCTTCGCAAAGTAAACACATCCCAAATTATAACATTGAATGGATTATGGATTATTTCCGTGGAACACGTCATTTCCCAGAGGATATATAGTGTAATTCCTGAAGTAAAATGCCCTTTAAATCAGACTTAATGAAGATATTTCATATATGTTTCTGCACAATATGTTACATGTAACCCTTCATCATGACTGAGAATGATGTGGATGTACATGAAGTTTCAAAGAGCAATTTGTGACAAACAGTCAAAACTTGTAAATTAACATTGTTTACTAGATTGCGCAGACACATTATCCTGCCAAGTCCATGTACATGTACAATTGCAGTTCTTGTCTTTTGTAAAAACTTGATGAGCTATAAAAAGTGTACCTAAATTAAGAGAGGAGAGCTGATATGAGAGCTAAAAATCTCTCTCCCAAATTTTGTGAGGGGAATGATTTTGTTTTGTTCAACCTACCATATTATACTTCTGATTAAATAAGTCCATTTATTTTCAAACGAAAAACTAATGAAAATAAAATATTCTATTTCAGTGTGAACAATTGATATCAAAAGTGATGAAGAATTTCAAGCCACCAGTCGTCACATGTACCAGTTAATTCAAACTCACGAGGGGTTTGAACTACATGTGTATTGTGTCATTATTTCAAAAAAAAAGAAACGGTAGCCATTTACATGAGGAATATCAAGAAATTGTCAGAGGCTTCAACAATTGCCACTTTTATAGTTCGACATATAATGGTTTAAAATAAACGAAGAGAAAAGTTATTTGATTCTATTCTCGATGATTATATCAGAGCCACAGTTCTGCATATGAAAGTCGGCAACCAATCATCATGGCATAGTATATGCGTGAAGAGCAGTGTCCGTAAAGGTTCTCGAAAATCATCAGCTGATAGTTTAAGTGAATGCAAAGAATGGTTGGCAAATGATCAGACGAGTCACAGGTCAGTATTACCCAATAGTATTGACATCCTACTGACTACAGGCTCTTTGTGATGATGATGATGATGATGTGTAAATCATCTACCTTTCTTAGAAAACTACCTTTCTTAGAAAACCGCTTCAAGGAAGATTTTCTGCAGTTGCCTTCATTACTGTCATCTCTCTGTGCACATGGCAAATATTGCACAATCCTATGCTACACGTAGGAATAGCCTGTGCAGGAGACTACCGCTCGTCAAACAAGCAGAGAAATTATGACCACGCTGTAATTGACAGCGATCATTACTGATTAGAATTTATTAAAGGCGTTTTGGTTTCTTCTCACGGTGATTTTCAGTGGAAAAGTTAGCAAAATTAACACCAACTATCAGTTCATTTAACAATAGTGCCGTTAGCAGACACATCCTACTTATTTCCAATACTTTGCTGAATCTAGGTGTGCGAAAAACAGTACAAGGATACGATTTAGGTGAGCGATGGCGTGTGAGGGCGTGCGAGAGTGATCGCTCACCTCCTAACGCAAGCCGAAGACTACAATTGTTTTTACTTTCAAATGGGTGTGATTGGTAACCTATACTTTACATCAGCTTGCATGGATAAACAACAATCATCCCCAGACAATTCTATACTTTATAGCCTATATCTACTTAATAGATATACTTGCTGTTAAAAGGAATTCCCATCCCATGAATGTAGTAATTGCTGTTTTATGATTTGAGAAAATAGAATTCCATAGTACATGCATACTATTAGGATGTCCATTATCAGTACAGACTGGACTGGTATTGACATGATGAAAGTATGTAATATAATGCCCCAAGGGCAGTGACCCTGTCCTTCCTATCCCATCAGAGAACACATTGTCATTTTTGGCACAGTAATAACAGCATTATCTTCTTATCTAAGCTTTCCCCAGCTGATTGAAGCCATTTGTAACCCAGTGTGAAGTACTGTATCAGCCAGAGGGTTTTACTGGAGCAAAGACTGGAACAAGCTGCTTGGCTGGCAAAGCTTCGGTGCACCGAATATTGGATCAACATGGTTCAGCTGATCTAGCAATCTACTAGTTACCTACAATTTCGTACACATGTACATGTTGGTTGATTGCTGATATCATTACATGTAATTGAAAATAAGAATCTTTGCCCCATGTTCCTGAGGTAGTTGTAGAAAAAAGTTAGATACTGAATCCCCCCCTCCCCCTTTTCCCATTCACACAAACACAGACCTTTCAGAACACTGGCAAGGAGAAGCCAAAGGTCACGGTCAAACCAAGGGGGACAACCACTCCCAGTTATCTCTAATCATATGCGCATAGTGACAATTTGATTGTCATTTCAAGGCTTTGAGGGTTATAATGTGTCGAGTTCACACTAAGGGTTTATAAGTCGTCACTAATGACAGTAACCCCTCCCCTTCTATGCTTTTACTCGTTTTCTTGTATGGAAAGCCTTCAAGCCACTAAAATATCCTTGTACAAGTCTCTTGATGAAAGATGGTCACCCCCAACACAATTAGTTGACAAGTATTGTCTCAGGAAAGATGTGGGGGTTTTTTTCAACATGCTCAAGAAACAATTATCAGTTCCATTCAAGAGCAAGGGTCTGTGAACTCCTTAGCATGTTCAGAGGTCCATATTGTCATGAGCCAGACCAGGTGAAGTACATGATCTGAATTCTCATGGTCTCCATGCTATGATTATGTATTAATAATCATCAATGATGGATTGCAGTACATTGTCAGTGTAACATATTGTCATACAGGTAACATGGATTGTTGGCTTTCGCCATCTTCGATGTGATGTGAATTTTGCTGAAAGTGGTGTGAAATTGTTCCCAGATTCATCATTCCTTGGCCTAGTTATGCCCGTTAGACTATTTTGGGCTAGGTTATTTTGAACTGCGCAGGAGTTATGCCACATCTTTAGTGCCTTATGTTCTTAATCTATCTTGACACGCCCCATTTTTATCCCTTGGGCAAAGGGTAATGTGTGATGTCATGTACCTTCAGTCATACATCCCAACCATTGCTAAATCTACTTTTCATATCATATCTTAGTCTCATTTGCCACATGCATCGAGTCAGTATGTCTCCTGTACAATATACATGTATTATTACAGTTATCACTTCATTATTCTTATACACAGTCTGAGATACATGTACATGTACTATTTGAGTCATCAGTCCTCTACTAATCTGCTGCATTTGACCATTATTATTCCATTTCTCAGTTTTACCCTGTCTATTATGTGTGTTTGTTTATTTGTTTATCCAGCAATGAAGCTATTGATGCATTTTGTTGTTTTATTTTGTCAGCCTTGGATATGGGAGGTAAGTTTTACATTCCCAGTATCTTACCGTGATTTTAACCCAACTAATGCTGTAGGTAGTCTTCACTAATTTGTCTCACTAATTAGAATTGATAATTGGCACATTTTTGTCTCGCCCCTCTGTCAGGCTGACTTTTTTTTATTTTCCTGACCAATCTGTCAGCAGCAATACTCTTAAAATCTTTGACACCCTTAATAACAGTACATTATAATGGTGGAGCAGGGTGTCATCCAGGATTCAGAAAACTGCCTGTCCAAAAATCCCATTTTGCCAGATTTTACCTGTTCACTGTCCATTTTCTCCTGCATGTATCTCTTCCATGTTAAATTTTCCAATTTTTGTCCGTCCAAATGTGGAATATGCCTGTTCAGTGGACACGTGGGTGAGTCTCTGCCTAACACCATGTGTGGGAGTTTAACTCTGATCTGACCAGATACTTGATTGTACTGATCGACTCCCAACTTCGTGAGCGACTGGTAATCAAATATGACTGATATCATAATATGTATCATGGATTTAAATCTGTACATGTATCTGTTTACAACTTGAGAAAGAAGAAACTTTTTGAATTCTATCTTTCATAGTGACTGAGGAATTGTCCCTGATATATCTGGTATACATGTCACTGAAGAATCCATAAGGATTAAGGGGCAATTTCCCCAGTTTGTGTACTCAAAGATGATCAACCACTTTACCACCTGGGATCATGATACATGTACATGAATATTTCAATCATTGTAAGAACCCTGTTGAAGCTAAATGTAGCTAGTTTGAGTTGTATGGTGTGTATTTTATCATATGATGTGTATAGATTGGCTGAATTACACTATAATAATCCATGGGCCTGCACTAGTATACCAGCTCAGTGGGCATAACAGACTGTTCCCATTGTTGTTTTACATCCTGATTATGAGTCTGAAGTATTTTAGTTAGTTAACCCTACCAGGCTGCCCTAGCTACCAAACTTTCTACACTATCTCTGAAATGATGAAACAGCAGTCTTCCCACAAATTTATAGCATTTCATATTGAGGTTATTTGAGCCTATTTCCATTTCCCTCCAAGCAGAGGATCATGGATAAATTCAAAATGTCTTCCATAAGGGTGAGACTGGGAATTTGCATTTTTGTCAATTAGGTCATCTGGGTCGAAGGCCTGATGGGCTAATGTCATGGCCTGATCGTCCGTCGTGCGTCGTCCGTAAACATCTTCTTCTCTGAAACCGCTTGGCTGATTAAGCTGAAACTTGGCATGCATGTTCCCCCCCATGAGTACACCATAATTTGTTCATGCGGTGTCGATATGATTTTAAATATGGCTGCCATGGTGGCCATCTTGAATTTGCGAGTGAAATATTGTCATCATTATTTTTTGGTAATTACTTCATGGATCTTTCTCAAATTTGGTACAGTGGTTCCCCTTTGGGTCTAGGTGTACAACATGTGTACTTTAGTCCAATTTGAAAATCCAATATGGCCACCAGGTGGCCATCTTGGATTTCCCCATGAAACTTTGTTATCACGATTTCTCAGGAAACTACTGCGTGGATCTTTCTCAAATTTGGCACACAAGTTCCTCTTGGGGTCTAGTTGTGCAAGATACCTTTTGTGGTCTTATTCAAAAATTCAATATGGCCACCAGGCGACCATCTTGGATTTCCCTATGAAACATTGTTATCACGATTTCTCAGGAACTGCTACATGGATCTTTCTCAAATTTGGTACACAGGTCCCCCTTGGGGTCTAGTTGTGCAAGATACCTTTTCTGCTTCGATTTGAAAATCCAATATGGCCACCAGACGCCCATCTTGGATTTTCCCATGAAACATTGTTATCGTGATTTCTCAGGAAGTACTGCATGGATCTTTCTCAAATTTGGTACACAGGTTCCCCTTGGGGTCTAGTTGTACAAGATACCTTTTTCGGTCTGATTTGAAAATCCAATATGGCCACCTAGCCATCTTGGATTTCTCCATGAAACTTTATCACGATTTCTCAGGAACTACTACATGGATCTTTCTCAAATTTGGTACACAGGTTCCCCTTGGGGTCTAGTTGTACAAGATACCTTTTTCGGTCTGATTTGAAAATCCAATATGGCCACCTAGCCATCTTGGATTTCTCGATGAAACTTTGTTATCGCGATTACTCAGGAACTACTACATGGATCTTTCTCAAATTTGATACACAGGTTCCCCTTGGAGTCTAGTTGTGCAAGATACCTTTTGTGGTCCGATTCAAAAATCCAATATTGGATTTCCCTACGAAACATTATCGAGATTTCTCAGGAACTACTGCATGGATCTTTCTCAAATTTGGCACACAGGTTCCCCTTGGGGTCTAGTTGTGCAAGATACCTTTTCTGCTCTGATTCGAAAATCCAATATGGCCACCAGGTGGCCATCTTGGATTTCCGTATGAAACTTTGTTATCGTGATTTCTCAGGAAGTACTGCATGGATCTTTCTCAAATTTGGTACACAGGTTCCCCTTGGAATCTAGTTGTGCAAGATACCTTTAGTGATCTGATTCGAAAATCCCCATGAAGCTTTGTTATCGTGATTCCTCAGGAACTACTGCATTGATCTTTCTCAAATTTGATACACAGGTTGACCTTGCCCTTACAGAAATTTAAGGTTGCAACTAGCTAACACAAGCTTACCTTAAGCTAACATGCCTCCAGCAAGCTTGCGCCAGCTTGCGGCAAGCTAGCGCAAGACTGCAGCAAGCTTGTGCCGGCTCGCAGCAAGCTGACACAAGACTGCAGCAAGCTTGTGCAAGCTAACAATATAGGTCTGCCAAGGATTGCGAGCATGCACCTTGGCATGGCAAGCTAGCGCAAGCCTGCAATATTTTCAGGCAAGCTAGCAAGATTACCATATTTTTAGGCAACCAACAGTATACTGAACTAATTGGCGAGCTTGCGCAAGCTCGCACCAAGGCAGGAAGTACATACTTATAGCAGATGGTTTTCATAATGCCCAGCATGGGACCACTGGTATCCATAGGAACCAGCTCTTTCCAACAAGGGTGTAATATCAGATGACCAACATTCAAATTCAGAGTTCAGGTGGTCTTCAACAGGTCAAGACACTTTTCAGTTTGGCTCTTTGGTTTTCTTCTCTCCACTGAAACTAGTGTAGTTTCCATTGCACATGGTGGATAGTTCTAAGTTCCATGCTTCATTCAGTTACAATGAGTTTAGGAAACCAACATTCAAGCTGACAGAACCATGGAGAAATAGGTTACTTTCAGAGTAGTTTTTGGTGGAAGCTCAGGAAAAGCCAAGTTTTATAGACTGACCTCAGTGTACACTTACAAGTACTGCAGGTCAAGAAGTTGGAGAGGACAACTCCATGTTTAGCCTGCTGCCAAGCTCAAGGTGAGAGAATACTGCCTTAAATCATCAATTAATGTAAATGTATTTATAGTTTAGTCCGGTAATCTGAATGCAGTTTATATTGAAAACAGTATGGATCCAGGATCAAGTATGTGCAGACTGATATATTGTTCACAAGTAACTTATTCAGCCTGTAGGCCTATGTCAGATTATTCATTAATTCATTAATGCAGCAAGAACACATTTGCAAAAAATGCACACATGTACTATACTAATGTTACTAATGTCACTATAATACAAATGGGCCCAGACAGAAAATCTACCTTGAAAATCTGTTGAAAACTTCTTTTTTCATTTTAATTTATCTATTTTCATAGCTAGAATTTACATCCTGGGATGAAAAACCAGTCAACCATGTCAACAGACTATACATGCATAATACAACCAGGGATACAGAATGAGATCAAAATGCCAGAGAAAATTAAATTAATAATAATAATAATAATAAATTCTTTATTTTTCGAGGGTTACAACAATCAGTCAGAAGACTGTTCTCCCTTGAGGCCCTCTGGATAAACACAAAAGTTATATATTATCAAACATATAACTCACTTGCACTCACACACGCACACACATATTTCTATATATTTATAACGAAAGAACTACGGACATAAAAAAGTAAAACAGGCAATTTGTGGCACAGTAAGCTAGCACGTTAGGCTCTATTTACAAAATTATGTACATGTTTCTTGAAAGAATTTACAGACTCCGATTTGCGTATATCGTGTGGAAGACTATTCCAGAGTACTGCTCCTGAATAGCTTAAGCTTCTCTTGAAGTACTCAGTTCTGCATTGTGGTATGTATAGATTTTCAGTACAGGTTGATCGTAGGGTTCGGTTTGTAACATAAGATGATTTCTGGAAGAATTTTGAAATAGAGTTTTGATCAGAATTGAAGCTCTTGTAAATTAGAAGTACTTTTTGTAGAAATATTCTTTCATATATTGTCATCCAATTTAGCTGTTTGAAAAGAGATGCTGATGGTGTGAGAGGGTTAACATTGAGTATGATACGAGCTGCTCGTTTTTGAAGTCTATGAATTCTTTCCAGGTAACATTCAGGGGCATTCCCCCAGATTGTAGAACAATAGTCAATGTGAGGCTGAATATATGCTGTGTAAAATAGGGATTTGGCTTTCACAGATAAAAGATGTCTATTTGCCAAATTTCTAAAGGTATGCCTTTTTCTGATCAGAATCTTTAATTATTATAGTAAAGATAAACTTTTGTGATTTGTAGGATAAAAATTAAACATTTTTATATAAAAAATATTTTATAAATGCTGTACTGTACTTTAATGTTATGAATCATGGTACATGTAGGCCTACATTTCAACTCCAGGCCAACATGTGAGCTCGCAGGCCTGGAAATGCATTGTTTTGGCGAGCTTGCGCAAGCTGGCCACGAGCTTGCGCAAGCCGGCTGCGAGCTAGCGCAAGCTGGCTGCAATGTTATACAAGCTAGCCGCAAGCTTGCGCTAGCTCACAGGTTTGATTAGGTTAGGTAAGCGTCTGCTAGCTTGCAGCTAAGTTGCGCTAGGTTGCAGCTAAGTTGCGCAAGGTTGCGGCAAAGTTGCACTAGGTTGCAGAATCACCAATTGCAAGCTTGCAATGTTTCAAATGTGAGCTAGTGGCAAGCTCAAGGCAAGCTAGTGGCCAGCTAACCAAGTAAGCTTACAACAGACATACAATGTGAGCTTGCTGCAACCTTAAATTTCTGTAAGGGTGGGCTCTAGTTGTGCAAGATATTTATTCTGGTCCGTTTCGAAAATCCAATATGGCCACCAGGCAGCCATCTTGAATTTCCCCATGACATTTTGTTATCGTGAATTCTCAGGAAATTACTGCATGGATCTTTGTCAAATTGGGCACACAGGTTCCTCTTGTGGTCCAGTTGTGCAAGATACCTTTTTTTGGTCCATCTCGAAAATCCAATATGGCCACATCTTTAATTTCCCATGAAGCTTTGTTATCATGAAATCTCAGGAAATTACTGCATGGATCATTTAGTGTTCAGGGGGGAACAACACAAGTTAGAAACTCATCTATTGCAGTTCTTTAGTAAAAATTTCTCAGAGGTACTTTCTCAAGTTACAGCCAGATGAGCTACAGCTACAGTGCTGTGGCACTATCTTTTTTTATAGCGCCCATAGCTTTAGCTGTGGAAAGCTCAATGCAGGAATCTAAATGATGTCTGTGTGTCCCTGTCCCGAAAAAGTAAAGCGAAAATTTCAAAGTTTTGGACTTGCCCTATGTCCCCCGAACTAAGCTTCGCCTGACCGCAGAACTTTCCTATATTCTGGGTGCTTACATGCTACACTTAATCAACCCATCCACTATAAACCTCGGGAGCATATCGCCACCCTGGAGCACCAAGCCCCACCCTCTATCTCTGAAACTAAGACTCGCCCAACCGCATACCCTCCTGTAGTCCAAGAGCTTATACTATATGCTACACTCATTCAGCCCATCCACTACCCTGGGTAACATGTCTCCACCCCAGGGGCACCAAGCCCCATCCTCAATCTCCTAAGTTAAGCCGCTCCCCACCCCATACCATCATATATTTCAGGAGCAAATAACACTTATTGAAACCATCCACTACCTTCCTATATTCTTGAAGCTTACATCATGCTTCTCTTATTCAATGCATTTCCCAGCCCCATATCCTAAATTTTTAATTTCAATCTGAGATATTTTTTGCGCAAACATTTTTCTTGTTTTTTTCTTTCTAAATCTTCCTTTTTATTTATTATTTTTTTAATATATAGTTTTTCCAGCATTGCCCTGATATGCAATGTTTGTGTAGTTCAGCCATCCCTCAATGAATTGCAACCCCAAAAGGGTTAGATCCCCTGGTGAAGCCCCATGTTTTATATTAACATTTGAAATATGAATGCTGATAATTATAGTCACACTCGAAAATAAGGTAAGTACTCCTTTAAATATTTGTAATCAAAGAAATATCTGCTCACAATCTTCGGAAATTACGTAGGTTTGTGGGTTTTTTTTTTTATTTTACGTGGTTGTTGTTGTTCATCGAAAAATCCGGCGATTGCCATTGGCAGTATCATTTTGCAAATTACGAACATTTCGGTGAGTTTACTGATTTTTATTTGGAATAAAACTGCATTTCTTAAGGAAAATAATACACACACATTGTTTTTGTTGAAATATTATTTAAAAAGGACATGAAGCAATAAGTTTCAGAATGTCTGGGATCTGAAATGCAGACAAAAACTCATGAACGCCTTCTGTTTTGGAGATAATTATTCAACTTTACTGACTGCCCTGAGCTGGAAGCAGTGGGATTCAGGCCAAGAAATTTATCTGGGGCTGACAGGTAGGATAAGCTGCAGTACTGAATGAGTTAATAGTCGAATTTTAAATATTTCAATATTTTTGACATTTTTTTTTAATTGATGAAAATGTTTTTCATTGTCAAATAATTTAAGTTACAACAAAACATGGAACTGTTCACAAATCTTTTAATGTCTTTCGACTTTATTTCTTCTGATTTACTCCGTTAATAATTGGCCCCTAGAAGTATAATTTGGCCCCTAGAAATTTCTGATCTAGGGGCCAATGGCTAGTAGGTCATAATGAAACATTTCAACCCCTGTTTGGGATTTGCACAAAAGCCCCAGTGAACGGAAGACTGTGGACAAAAACCCCAATGGACAAAAGTCCCATCCAACATTTAGTTTCAGGCCAGGACAATAAGATCACAACTACCAATTTACCAATGTATACCCCCGTGCGTAGGGGGGTATACTGGATTCCGATTGTCCATCTGTCTGTCCCTCTGTGTGCCCATGCATCCATCTGTTCGCCCCTGTGAAATTTGTTTCCAGGCAATAACTTGAGCACCATTCAGTGGATTCTTCTCAAATTTGGTACATGCATATACCTTAATTGCCATGAGGTGTCGCCTGGGATTGCATTTCGACCACTTTCGCAAATAGGTGGCCCCACCTGGTGGTTAAACCCTACATGTATATGCATTTCCGTGCAATAACTTGAGAACCTTTCATGGGATTCTTTTCAAATTTGGTATGTATATGCTTGGGCTGGACTGTTAAGGGGCTGAGAGTTTGTAGCACCTCTGGTGCCTCATGTTTATATCAAACCTTTCTTTGAATCTAGAAAATCGATGGCCATAACTAAATTGCTCAGTTAATCTAAGATTCATATCTTATAAACCATTTAACTTGAATGCTGTATTTCAAGAAGGCGCCTGCAGTATAGCCTTGTTCTTTTTTTTGTAACAAAACTTTATTCTTTTATCTTGAAACTCCATGGCAACAAAGTCTCCTCATAAAATTTTTCACAAGTGAAAAAATGATTATTACCTTCCTCCTCAAATTATGTAATATAACAATAACATGGATTTTTTTAGACATCAATAATTAACATCCCAGCATAGTTAAAAAGGTGTAGCATCCCTTGAACTCCTGATAATACTATATTTTTTGTCATTTAGAAAGTTATCATATAACAGTATTTTTGTTATTTTGGGATTACAGTTATCTTAAAATAGCACAAATTCCAGTGCTGAAAATTTGATCGAGTTCCGTGTGGGATTCGAACCAGCGACCCCAGAGTCAGGCACTTAATCGCACACAGAGCTGGGGTCACTGGTTCGAATCCCGCACGGGACTCGACCAAATTTTCAGCACTGGAATTTGTGCTATTCTAAGATAGTGTGATCCCAAAATAACAAAAATACTGTGATGATACTACTAGTATTGCCAGTTTCAAAACTGTTCTTCATTAAGTTTGCTTGATTGTGAATGTAAGTGAGGGCTCGCTGACTCACCCATTCTCATGTTTATACTCTCTCCTTCTTGTCGTCTCCCAAGGATATCATGTAATCGTGGTCAGAGTACATCACAGATCTGATGTCTCATAGATGGGTCAAAGGTCAAGTGTCTGGCCAATATACCGCGGCAGCTCATCAATATCAGCCCACCACCCACCATCTCCTTTTACTAGAATGATATGAAGTTTTATGTTTCACGGAATGTAAGGAGAGAACATTTAGATAACTGGTAATAATGGATAAAAACAACATAATGACTCAAAATTGTTGCATGTATCATTTTGAATCACTGTCTCAGGCCTGGCCATTTGAGGAGCGCAATCGCGCTCGCGCTCCATCACGCTCCTAATTTTCTTTTGAGGAGCGTCATTTTCACACACCTTGGCTCATCAGTCTGTGTGGTTGTTGTTATTGTTGTAATAACATCAAGCACTGCTGTTTGGGCTGCATTAGGAAAATCTATTTGATATAATGCCTGCCTCACCTCATGACTTCCCAAGAATAGTTTCCCAGGCTTTCCCTGCCTTTATTTCATCACAGCCTACTTTAATAAAACAAAGTAAATCCTGTCAACTTTTGCGTTTTGCATGGCTGAAAAGTTATGTGTTACTTTTCTACCTTTTTCACAAAAGAGTTCCAATCAACTTGGGGGCAGTCTTGCACTCAACTAACAAGATTTTGACACACTTTCTCTTCATTATGAGCATTTAGTAGGCCATCTATTTACCAAATCTATATGAATATATTTGTGAACAGCTTATTTCTTTACAAACTCCAACAAAAATATTGTTTTATCAATGCAAAGTATTTTACTTTATCATTGATATAACTTGTGAATAATTGTTTTATATAGCATGCAGGGTGCCCGCTACTAAATTGTAAATTTTCTGCTTTCTATTTATTTGAATTTATTTGTTTTTTATAAAGTGTAAACGAAATTGGTATTACTAGTAGGCCTATATACTACATTGTACCATTACATATTCATGCACTGGCATACAGTAAGCTTATACAAGTAATTTGAAGGGGTTAAATTCTAGGAGAGCAAATCACCCTCCTTGGAAAATTTAGGAGGACTGTTTTAGCTCTCCATCAGTTTTCAAACGACAAGGCCTGCTGTCTGCTACATGTATGTCCTTATGAAGATATTGACTGTTACCCCAGCTGCTATACTCAGCCAGATGTACTAATAATATTATTGTATGTCATGTATGTAGTAGATTGAATATATATAACAGGCAATTTAATCAATACAATATGCACACTTCGCCAGAATGGTTAGTGAATCTGAAATGAAGCAGATAAATATGTGTAATAGATGAGTGTATAAAGGTAGACTTGTGTACTCTTCAGAGGGTAAATGAAGCATTTAATCATTATCTCTAGGAAAACTTTTGTAGGCTCATTGTCAGGGGGCATAAAGCGCAGTTCGGCAAATAGATTTTCGGTTATATCCATTAATATAAAATAAAAATGATCCAAGAAATGCTGCTCGTGGTTGGTTACTTCTTGCAACAATGTCAGAAAATATTACGGTTGTGTTTTACAGTTTCAATGCCAACTGCAGCTATAACGATACATGTATCTACAGCTGACTATTTATTATCCTCCTCACCTTCCTCTGTGAAGCTGAACTTTGTCCATATGATATGTTTTGATATCTTGAGTTTGGGATTGAGGATCAAAGATCAAGGTCTCAGTAGACAAAAAAAATCATATTTGAAGATGTGCTCTATCATTTTTTCACAGTTCACAGAAATATTGACACTGTGACTGACAAAAGGTCAAATTATTTGTGGGTCAAAAGGCCAAAGGTCCATTTCATGACTATTAGCCATGGTATTCAGCAATTGCCATAGTAGATGCTGTAGCCAAAGTACTTTGCGAGGACAAAATATAACCTGATGTTAAATGTAAGATGTGACTTTGCTGGAATTTTTGGTCATTTCACAGGATGCTTGTCCGATGATATATGGAGAACTTTCTGCTCCACCGATAAGTTCAAATGTGTGTTGACCTGCAGAAGCCTATTGATTTTTGGAGTCAACGGTTCAAGGCCATAGTGAACCAAAAAGTATATGTTGATGTAGGATTTATTACTTTTCACAGTTCATAGTTCACAGAAATGTTGGTCATGTGACTGCAAAGAGGTCAAGTTATTTGGGGATCAAAATATCGCAGGTCAACTTCACGATGGTCGTCCTGTAACAATGCGGGAGTTGCACAATACAGGGTTCCGGCCTTGTCCGCTAGGATCGCCTTTGTCTTTATTTCCGTTTCATACCACTTCTATCGTCTGCTTGGCACAGCTGAGTGGGCTGGCTGATCGTTTCGCTTGGACGCGTAGCGGGTGATAACTCTCCGTAATAACCACCGCCCAGCCGCCAGGATCGCTATTATCTGAGAATGGCTCTTAAGCCCTTTTGTTTTTCACTTCAGACTTCGCGTGATAACGACATCGACAAAGAATGATTAAGATCAGGGAATGGCTCTTAAGCCTTTTTGTTTTTCACTTCAGACTTAGCGAGATAACGACACCCACAAAGAATGATTATGACAATTCTATATGACTGCTGTGAACATAACTCATTTATTTTGTATCCACGTAAACGTCCGTATAGAAATAAAGACGTCTTTTAGTTTTCATACTATTTCAGTCATCCCGCGGGCCTGTTTTATATTCGGTATATTTGTCTTTCACCATTGCTAACGTATATGGCGGCACAATCGAATAAACTACGACAGGTTTCTATCGATTATATCAAGTATTGAACTAAAAATCATATAAATCAACCACATACCTTAAAGCAAACACGCAGTCGCTGCTATTTTCATATCAATTTCCATGTCGGCTGCTTTTTCGCGATAAACCGTAAATGTCGTTCGCCGCGATCCTGGCGGCTGGGCGGTGGTTATTACGGAGAGTTATCGCCCGCTACGCGTCCAAGCGAAACGATCAGCCAGCCCACTCAGCTGTGCCAAGCAGACGATAGAAGTGGTATGAAACGGAAATAAAGACAAAGGCGATCCTAGCGGCCAAGGCCGGAACCCTGTATTGTGCAACTCCCGCATTAAGCTTATTCAGACAATATCTTGAGTCTTCCACCAATCCTCTTCGCAAGCATGTTTGTCCAAAAGAAGCCTATTGATGTTGAGGTCAGTAGGTCAAAGGTCAATGTCAAGCAAATCAAAAACTCATCTTTTGATGTATGCTCTAGTGCTTTTTAGTTTCTCAAAATGTTAACTATGTGACTGGAAAGAGGTCAGATTATTTGGCCTTAATCATGGTCAATTCACGTTATTTACCCATTTCAATGATTTTTCCTAAAGTTATGGCCTTTTTCCCTGAACATCTATATATGATTGTGCAGTCCCTATCTCAGTTAATATTTGATGGACAACTTCAAAACTTACATGAGAGATGCGTAGTACCTTGTAGATGATATATGAGTGAGGTGTGTTCTATCTGTTTCAATGATTTTCCACAAACTTACAGCCCTTTATTGTTAACATCAATAAATTATACCACAGAAATTGTCCAGGATGTATCTCCCTAAATAATTGGCCTATAAAATAGCCTATCTTGGTTACCCATTTCAATGATTTTCCCCTAAGTAACTTATGGCCTTTTTTCCTCAAGATCAGTATTTGGTTGTGTGGTTCCTATCTCGGTTACTATTTGATGGACGACTTGGAAGATGTTTAGTACCTTGTAGATGTGCACTGTGAGATTTGTTACCTGTTTCTATGATATTTCCCAGAGTTATGGCCCTTTATCATCAGCATGATTATATTCTATATATTAATGTAGGCCTACATTCTTGTTCAGACTGTAACTTCCTGACTTTGCAAAGAGGTTTGATACTTAACTGGTGAATTATTATGTATATATGAACTGTCATGATTTGGTGCGGGGGGAATTATCTGATTGCTTCTGTCCTGCATCAAATCTTTCAAACTTTCACCATTGAATGCATGGTTGAAAATCGGTATATTTAAAAATAGCATAGTTATGGAAACATTATGTGTTTAGTATTTGTCTGGATCTAATGAAAACTGTCATGAATGCATATATATAAACGATCAATGTTACAGGATTTTCACATTTATAAAACATATACCAATTTAATTGTTTCATAATTAACTGCTATAGATGTAGAATGGGTGCTGGACTGAAGTACATGCACATCAATTTCGTAACTTTAAAGGTTATACCAAATGACTCTATACTACTTTGCATTAAAACATACCCAGTAGTGTTCCAAACAACAAATTAGTATTTTTTTCTTGAACAATGTCGTCGAAGTGGGTTTTAGGACACGAATAGCACACATGTGGGAGAAAACGTATTGGAGCCATGACCTCTGGTGCATGACGTCACAACCTGATTACGATTGCGCCGTAAACGTCATAGTCTATGACGTCGGGCGTTGTTACAAAAGATTCACCCAACTGTGGGAGTTCTAGCGTGATGTCGCTGACATTTTGACGTCACAACAGGCATTTGAGCGAGATCATAATCAGGTTGTGACGTCACAGGTCAAGCGGTCACAGCTTTCGCCGTTTTGAAAGGGGCGTGAAATTGTCGCACTTTACTGCTGCTATTTCCAACCTTGGGCAGTTTGAAAACATACAAAAATATAAAACAAGTCTATATAATCACCTCTACAACAATTTAGCACAAAAAAGTAGCAGATTTTGAGACCATTTTGTATAACCTTTAATTAGGGAGTTCAGCTCAGGGGCTAAATGACGTACGAATTTAATGAAAAACACAATTTCACTGTCATGCAACTTTGCTTGAATTTATGTGCTAAACATCCGTAAAATGAATTGTTTTTATCAGATTGTGTCCTACAATAAATATCCTTTAAACTCCTTATTTTTATTAATTTCTCTTTGCTATTTCATCGTACATGTTAAACATTTTATGTCCAAATTCGGTCAGAGACTGTACCAGCGGAAAACGGAGGTCGCCATATTTATCAAAACAGTCGAAACTCCGACGTTCGTCATCAGTGAGCCAATGGAAAAATGTTTTTCAAACGAACATGGTTTTAAAACGAGAATCTCGTAGATTGTCGTGATATGTGAGGTTTCAAAAAATTTCCCACGGGAAGGACTCGCCAGGTCGTTTTTCTTCGTTGGTGGCCGGCCGACGGACGACCATGGAGGCCGCAGCTAGTCTCACACGTACAGTCGGAAAGTTGAATGTATACTGCGCCTTTTGAACTGGAAGATTTTGATCAATTTAAGCCAGCTATTCCCATGAAATGTCTCTGAAAAAAACAGTCCCCACTTGCGGATAAAGACAGAAGGTTAGCCGATCGCTGATTGGTCAATATTGGGCCTTTCGAGGTTCATGCGTGGTTGTAACTTCCGTATAAACAAATACACGTGCGTGCGATTTGTGATGCCATAGTCACAAAGTCCTGCACCGACTAAAATAGGATATGTGATGTGGAAAGTCTGTTTTAATAATGCTGTGCAATCACGTACAATGATCCAAACTTCTTATTGCTTGCAATTCCTTGATCCTTGAGCTGTACTTATTTTGGATAGGTAGGCCTATGTGTGGTTCAATTTAGGTAATCTAAAATACTGTTTTTGTTAATTTTTTTCTAACTGAAATGCATAAAATAAATGAATAATAGCTCAGGTCATCAGCGGACCAAAATGGCCTGGAAAATAAATTGGGCAACTCAATGATAAAATATCGCTTCAACCATAAAGCTGCAAATTATATTTCTGAAATAACTCCGAATGCTGATTGCAAAAGAATACATTAGTCTTGCTCCTGCTATAGCAAATGTAAATGATTTGCAAAGAATAATTTGGCTTAAGATATACATGGTTCCTTATAGACCTCACTCTGTTGATTTGAGGAATCGAAACACTAATACTGTGATATAATTTTTCGCGCATTTGCTAAAAACACCATGTTGCTGTGAGAGAACTGAAATAACTCTGGCTAACAATCAGACACACTAAATGGGTGGACTCAGTATTTTTATGACAGAAGAGAGGATTGTTTGCTTGCATAATTCATCAACTATCAATAAGGGCCATCTATCATGGGATGTAGTAATAGTATTGGTGTCTCTCTCAACAAATCAGAGTTACCTGAATATTCACATATTATCATTTGGGTTGTCTTGAAGCAATTTTGATGCAAATCTAGTGAATATATCTGCTAAAAAAGCATTTTGGGAATTGGGAATTTCTTGAACTTTGTCAGCGAAATTTTTCATCAAATTTTACAACTAAAAAATATTTAAAAAATTCCTAGAGTTTAAAATGTTCTAAGATATGTTTGTATTGAAACTGATTTACCAGAATTGCAGTAATATTGCATCAAGAAAACCTAAATTATGAGTATGAATTTTCATATTGCTGTGATTTGTTAACTTCAAAATATTAAGGAGAACCCAAATGGAAAATTAAAACTCCTGGTGGAGAGATGTGGTTGATATATTTTTATACGCCCGCCAAAAGGCGGACGTATTATGTGATGGCGGTTTCTGTCCGTCTGTCCGTCCGTCTGTCCGTCCCCCGTGTCCGGTCTATATCTGGGACAGTTTTCTATCTACAGTTCTAATTTTTGGTGACTGGATACCCTATGGGGAGACGATGTGTCGCGAACCAAAATGAAGGTCAAGGTCAGAGGTCAAAGGTCACTGGCCTAAAAAACAGGAAATCACCGAAGTGTTCGTGTCCGGTCTATATCTGTGATCGTTTTCTATCCACAGTTGCAATTTTTTGTGAGTGGATACGCTAGGTGGAGACGATGTGTCGCGTACCAAAAATGAGGTCGAGGTCAGAGGTCAAAGGTCACTGTTGCCTAAAATCAGGAAATCACTGATCATTGACAGTTTTCTATCTACAGTTCTAATTTTTGGTGAGTGGATGCCCTAGGGGGGAACGATGTGTTCCATACCAAATGTAGGTCGAGGTCAGAGGTCAAAGGTCAGTGTGACCGAAAAATCAGGAAATCTTTAAACATTTCTAATTTTTTGTGAGTGGATTCAATAGGGGGAAATGAAGTGTCCCATACCAAAATATAGGTCAAGGTCGAAGGTCAAAGGTCACTGTGACCCAAAAATTAGGAAATTATTAAAAATAACATTTCTTTGTGTCAGTAGATACATTAGGGGACACGATGTGTCACATATCAAAATGTAGGTCACGGTCCAAGGTCACTGTGACCTAAAATCATGAAATTATTGAAAATCATGATTTCTTGAGTCCATTGAGAAAATATGGGTAGCCATTTTGTCATGTACCAAAATTTAGATCCAGGTCAATAGTCAAGATCACTGTTACACCAGAATCAAGGTCAAAGGTCAGTGTGACTTAAAACTCAGGAAATCATTAAAAACTACTAATTTTTGGTGAGTGGATTCAATAGGGGGAAATGAAGTTCGCATACCGAAATGAAGTTCGCATACCAAAATTAGGTCAACAGGGTCTGAAATAAGGAATTTCAATTTGATCTGACATTTTAGTATCCCAGCAAACCCAGGCCGGGGTCCAGGGGCCGCCTAGGCCCTGGAAGCCAAATGTTTCTAGGTTGCTGGAGATGCATTCTCGGCCATTTTTGACACTGTAGGAATGATGAAAATGCACAGAAAAAGTTGGGGTTTTTTTGTAAGTTCACCAGGTAAAAATGATATTATTGTTAGATCTTTTTCATAAAATAATTTTTATGAAAAAAACCCATCCTGTTGATTTAAGCTGAATCGAAACAAAGAGAAGTCCAGTTAAGGGGAGACACAGCTTGACGTATCGGGGCTGAACAATAAAAAAATTGAAAATGAGATTTTTTACGTCCATATTAAATGTGCCCAAATTTCACATAAATAAATTTATTGACTGACAAGATCATTGAAAATAGTTTAATTAATACCTAATTACTTGTGTTGTTAAACTGTCTCTGTCATTATTCGCCTAAAACCACTGAAAACAGCAAGTTTTAGTCGTTGACAACAACCATTTATCGTTGGCGTTGTTGTTGTTGCCGCACATTGGAAAGTGAAAGTTCCAAGCTGTAGCGTGAATTTGGGTTAGATCTGCAATCGCCACCTCAATCCAGTGTATTCCCCGAGAGAAAAATATAGAACTCTTACGGAAACATCCATAAATGGCAGAAGCTCATTATCATTCGACTCAGGGTCTCGGAAACATCCTTTTATGGCTAAAGTTCATTACCATATCACTTCGGGGGATAGCGGAAAACTCGTAACCAGTGTAAATTTCGCCTAGAGGGATAAGGGCTATTGATCAATATATCGACCCTCATTTTGGTGAACATGCCTCGCGCAAGCGCAGACAGTAGTTTCATCAAAACTTCCGGTTTTTTAATAACACGACGATTCCCGCATGGTACATGACAGCCATTTCCGAAATGCAATGGGTTGTCAATCGTGATTATCTACACTTTACGAGAGAAATAAGCTAATCTGACGAACTTTGCAAGAAGAATAAAGACGAGATCTGAACTTTGTCCTTTGATGTTTCCCAGTTAGAATTTTGTCTGGAGACTTTTTTTTTTTGGCGTAGGGCGGATGTTGATCGGACATGTCCGATGTCCGACCGTTATTTCAGACCCTGGGTCAAGGTCAAAGGTCACTGTGACCCCAAAACCAGGAAATTGTTAAAAATCATGATTTTTTGTGTCCATTGAGAAATTACGGGGTTTGTCATGTACCAAAATTTAGATCAAGGTCACTGTGACTCCAGAATCGAGAAATCTTTGAAAAGTACTTTTTTACCCCTCGGCCATTTTGGCCTCGGGGTATTGTCGTCGCCATGTACGTCCGTCCGTCCGTTACCGCATTTTAGGCAAAACCGCTTGAGACACAACCACCAAATTTTCAACACTTACTTATCTAGTGCTAAGCCAGACGCCTATCTAAAGTGGCTCCCCTCGGTCCATATTTTACAGAGTTCTGCCCCTTTACAGATATATTAATTTCTATTTCTGTCCTATATGCCTGAATGTAACCAGCTATATCTGCAGAACTGTGTTCGGTAGCTACTATATTTTGGAAACTTATTTATATTGCTGTATTCTACCAGCCAACAAAGGATTACTCGCCTCGGCTCATGGAGTTATGCCCCTTTCGGATGTAATAATCTCCGATTTTGTTATTTGTAGCTGAATGTACAAGTTATTTCTGCAGATCCGTGTTCGGTACAGCTTATTCGTCTCGGTTCTTATTTCACAGAGTGCTAAGTCAGACGCCTATCGAAAGTGACTCCCCTCGGCCCATACTTTACAGAGTTATGTCCCTTTACTGATATATTAATTTCTATTTCTGACCTATATGCCTGAATGTAACCAACTATATCTGCGAAACTGTGTTCGGTATAGCTACTATATTTTGGAAACTTATTTATATTGCTGTATTCTACAAGCCAACAAAGGATTACTCACCTCGGCTTATGGAGTTATGCCCCTTTCGGATGTAATAATCTTCGATTTTGTTATCTGTAGCTGAATGTACAAGCTATATCTGTAGATCTGTGTTCGGTACAGCTTATATGTCTCGGTTCTTATTTTACAGAGTGCTAAGTCAGACGCCTATCGAAAGTGGCTCCCCTCGACCCATATTTTACAGAGTTATGCCCCTTTACAGATATATAATTTTTCTATTTCTGTCCTACATGTATATGCCTGAATGTAACTAAGTACCAGTATATCTTGATCATCCCACATAGAACTATCTCTTCACCAATTCACACTACACATGGGTCTCAATCACTTGGGGAAAGCCGAGGGGTTTTGATTAGATCAATCTCATGTTTTTGTTAGGGGGACATGATGTGCCACGTACGAAAGTGTAGGTCAAGGCCGAATGTCAAGGTCACTGTGACCCCCAAAATCATGAAATTCATAAAAATTTAGATTAGATTAGATTTTATTCACCAAATATCCATAAAGAAATACATATTCAGTGTCAATCATATAAGGGAAAGAAAAAAAAAATTATATATATTATGTATATGATAACATGAGATTGACAGTTGTAGAAATGTGGATTTAGGTCAAGGTCAAAGGTCAAGATCACTGTGACTCCAAAATCAGATACCATTAAGTCACATTTTTTCATATGCCTATCGAAGATGAGGTCATGTAATGCGATGTTTCGTTCTGTCCATCCATCCATTAACATTTGTTGTCCATACGATATCTCTAGTTTCATGGTATGGAATGGTATCAAATGCCTTACTCGCATGGCGAAGAGGAGCCATACATCAATTTGTCAAAGGTCAAGGTCACAGTCCCCCAAAACTGAATCATGTTTAGCTGATTATATGTGTTAGATTGTTAGTTCTCTCCCCAACATGTATATGGCATTTGTCCTGTGGAGTCTCCCGTGTCTGAAACAGCTACATTTAGTTAAACTGTTGTGAAATAAAAACCATACTTTTACTAATTTAACGGGGAGAGGGGTCCTTTATGAACTTCATACCTGTTTGTCAACTCAAGAATGTGGTTTACTTCATCCCTTTCTTCTTCCTTCATGAAAAATTCTCTCATCTGAAAGAAATGCATTTGCAGGAAAACTACTATTTTCTTGTATTGGACTATTGTCGATTTCAGTGTGGGATATGTGAGCTCTCGGTTCTTGCTCCAAGGTCAACTAGTTTCCAAGAGTTAAGCTCATTTTAGTTTATCATTCAATTTTAGATGTGATATATGTTACATTCTCAGAAGCACAAAATTGTAGACCTTTCTCTGGATTTTGCTAGCTACCAATTGGAATCAAGGCTATTAAACAACCTTGAAATTTGGACCAATATAATTCCAGATATACGGGCGTATATTGAAGCCCCTTGGGCTCTTGTTTCTGAAAGTTTTAAATTTTATTTCTTCAAAGTATCCTCACTGGTTGCTGAGATCTTGTATAATCAAGATTTTTGATTGTGGTAAAAAATTTGTATGCAAATGAGCTTTGGTGATGTTACACAGTGAACTAGAGATGACTATATTAGATTCTGGAACTTAAAAGTTCAGCTTGATTTTATTTTTGATGAAAATGATTCCCACATTTGTTACTGCATATTCATTGATTCAGATTTCATAACCTACATTTTCAAAATGAAGCCCCTAGCAACTGGTTGTTTTGGAAACCGCATTTCTAAAAAGAGTTTTTCAAACAACAAAGTCATAAAGTTTGCATAATGCTATGAATAATGAATACAATAAGCTTGAAAGAGATTATGTCTATAGCTCTATATTTCAGCACAAATATAGCTCATTAGCATTGCTTCACTTGGTGAAATTACAAGATCTCATGTGCATCAATTCCTGAATATCAGATTGATTATTCAACCTCCAATATCTCAAAAACCACTTTGCATGCAGTGGACAGCATCTTACTCAAATTTGTGAGTCCTTTCTTCTCTCAAAATTGACTCTAGACCGATTCGGTTCCCCTAGATCATATTGATCATGAAGTGCCCCTTCTCTCGGATTAATACAGAAATGATGGGGAAATGGAGAAAAAGATACCCATGAAATTGGATTTTCAGATAAAAATTCGACCTTGGTTTTGGTAAAAAGTTTCAGATAACACATAAATCACTTCCTTCAATCTGTTGGATTTTTTCTAAAAGACACTTTAGAAAATGAGCGTCAAAGGTTAATTTTTTCTGATGGTAACAAAGTTGAATTTTGTGACACTTTCCTATCTATTTTCAGGCTTTTCTATTAATTGAGATGGCGACAAAGTTTTCCGTATTCAAAAAAACAATTGCATATTTGTTTTAACAATGAACATGTATGTATACTTTTAATCAACAAAAAAAAATTCGTGAGAAATTGAATTTTAATATATTTAAAATGTATTAGGACCTGTGTCGGATTTGTGGGTCTCCAGCTTAAAAGCTCATTCACATGCATAATATATCGGCAAGTGCTGCGAATATCTTGATCAAAGACAACTATATTTTATTTCATCAGACAATTTAAAGTTTAAATCTTAATTCCATGTTTGCTTTTGAATGTTAACACTGAAATATCTTCCATATCCATTATACCAGAAGTTCATAAAATATCTGACTATACTTAATGTCGCATAACATGTGTATGATCTGGTGGGATATTGTTATATTTACTGGTACTCCAGTGTTTGCTATTGTTTCTTGTTACCATGATTGTTTGTATGCCTTGCCTTTGTATGTTAAACCGGAATCTTGACAACTTGGTAACTATCCACGTGTTTACAGTGTATCCCTTCGCAAATATCTATATTTAGTTCAGTCACGTGTTTTGTTGAGCCAATCAGCGATCGGCTAACCAGGCCTTGTGATTTGAGGCGCGCGATCGCGCACGCGCACCATAACGCGCCTGAAGAGGCACTGAGGTGCGTTTCGAACGCGCGCCTTAAACTTTATGACCCCCTTCAAACTTTCGCCATGACAAATTTTGACGCGAATCTGCCGATCCATTCGCGTGAAGATTCGCCTGACAGGGCATCCGGGTGAATCGAAACGGATTCGCGTAGAATTGAACGTAAAATTAAACGTTACCAGTTGAAAACTTACGATTGAGCCCCGTTCGCCGATCATCAACGTGCATACAGTTATTGCTGTCGAAAACTGGACTCTATATCATCTATCTATCGCCACGTGCCTAGTATGTTCGCTGATCTGTCGAGCGTTTTCATTGGATGGTTTACGGCAGCCCGCCAATCGCTGTCATTGAAACAAGTGTCACGGGCCAACTTCCACTTTGCAGTTGAAAACGAAAGGATGAAATGGCTTCCGACACAGGGCCTAAAAACGCGGAAACAAATTTAAAAAACGGCCCTGTGTCAGTGGGAAAATAGCCTGAGAGATAACTTTGCATTCCATTTTACGATGTGGGCGATGAGGTGGTACAGGCCTTTTGCAAAGTGTGCCAGAAACTCTACGATCAACTAAACAGTGCATGTGTATTGAGGGTTGAGGCAAAATAGTAGCCGACGTCAGTTACGGCAAAAACGAAACTAGATACCTGCTGAAGCCAAACTTGGTTAGACACGTAAACAGCGATGGACATCGCGAGTGTTTGAAAACTGAAACTGATTCAGACATTCCAAATTTCTGTTACTGAAGGCAAGTGAATGGATTGAATGATTGAAGTGATGATGATGATGACGATGTAAAAATTGCCATGTGCCTGTCCTAGTCAGTTTTTTTTACAATTTGTGGTTTTTCAGAGTTTTATTTCTAGTTTGCCAATCTTGTTTTCAGCCTTTCGCTCAAGCTCATTAACTGATTGTGTGAATTTTAAATACAAAAAAAAAAAAAACTTAAAACAGTGTTTCTTGATTTTATTATTACCTCATTATCTTTCATAGCTAATGTGGAGTAAAACCAGTAAATATTAGTTCCCCCTGGATTCTCCTGAAACATTGCTGCAAGAATCCATGAATGGCTGGATTCTCGGCCAGCACACATTTATTTCAATTCACACCTTAACGTTTCAAACACCGTATCACACACCTTAAAAAAATTTAGGTGTGCATTTTAGGTGTGCTAACCATACACCTCGCACGATTTTAGGTGTGCTTTAATCACTCACCAGGGCCCG
>JAVTVY010056139.1:0-29432 GCA_036873755.1 Hanleya hanleyi | reverse complement strand
TTATTATATTGTGTTCCATAGAACAAACATGAGTAGTGTGGCTAACGTCACAGGACCTACGAAGTAGGGTGAGGAAGATGACTTGGGGGTCCAAGGGTAATGTTATAGGTCACCTACAAGTAGGTCAGATTTTCATCAAAAGTAGGTCAACATAGAACTTGCTGGTAACAGTCCCCTAATGCACGTTCATGCCAGACATCAAGGTTCTGATGTCAACGGTTCTCCTTATTTTGCCGACGAAAGGATTCGGATGGACAGGACTCGTTCACTCACTCACTCACTCACTCATTACCGGACAATTTGCAAATGAGAGCCTACTTCGTAGGAATTAAAATAAAGAAATATAAACTGATCTGCATAATGAAATTTGTTGATTGATTAGTGATGTTCATGTTGATAGTGTGGTCCAAGTGAGCATATTTCAATTCACACTGCTCAACATTCTGTCATTTTTAAACTGTTTCTTGCGATGCTAGGTGAACTGGCTTATGGGTAATTTCAGAGGTGCCATCTATCCAAGCGGTATAGTTTTCATTACAACACCCCTGCGCAAAATGAGAGAATGACTGAAACTTCCGCGTCACTCCGTTTATTGAACGCGATATGAAGTAGTTCCACCTAGTTTCGAATAATTTCTCTGAATTAATCTCACGGTGATATCTTGTGAAATTTTCGTCGAAAAATTGTGTTTTGTCTGTAAACTGGTCAATATGGCACAAGGCGTAGTCACGGAATATGCCGACTTCATTTTCGGCTCTGATAGCCAATGAAATACACCGAATTGACGAAATGACGTCATGTTTCAAGATCGGCTGAACCACACTGCCAAAATTATAGTGCAGTCCCGGTGAGAGAGTTTGAAAAGGCAGTTTCGTTTTCGTTCCATCAGTCGACTGGAGAGTTTGGACACTGTGAGTGTGGCGTTCTGACAGATCGAGGTGTGTAAAACGTTTTATACCCGTCACTTAATTGATTACTTGTTTCCCGGCGCACACTTGTTAATATTGTCAAATAAATGAATGTTGCAAGTTTCCGCGCTACTGCATGATTGGAGCACATGACATGACTGAAAGCCGCCGTTTTGTGTGCTAAGTTTGAAAACATTTCTTACAAGGAAAACTTGATTTATTTCATCAAGCGAAAGCATCCGTTTTACTGCAATTTTCAAATTGACTGATCTTATCGTCCAGCATCATTTGTCATCCAGCAAAAGTAATGTTCTTGATTCTTACCATATCCGTAATGACAGCTCGTTGAACAGGTCAGGGAAAAGGACTAACTGGGATATATATCATTTTTTCATACTTCCATATTTTCAAGCTGGCATATTTTGCTAGTTCTCCTGTTCGTATAAAGACATACAACAGTGGTTAGTGATGGAAAGTATACTGCAACAACAACATCAAAAAGTATTGCAGAAAATAATGTCGGCGAGAAAAGGTGAGCAAAATTATACAATCGTATTGGCAGTTTTGTGAAGGAGATTCTATCCTGTTTTTGTAGTTTAGATGCCGAAATTCGACATTGCCGTTTAGTATGAAAATCGGCGAAAATATCCCAATTAGGATATATTTAAATATCCAAACTTTGATTTAATATCTCAGGTGGGATATATACCCCACTTAGTCCTTTGCTCTGACCTGTTGAAGTTGACAAAATAATTTTCCCTTTGGGCCAGGCAGTGGAGGTAAAATTAATTTTTGATGTTAATAATGGTTTTCTGTGTCTGTGATTTGAATTTTTTAGTAACGTAAGGGTATTTTTGCTGTGCGCAATTGCTGAATGTGATTTTAAAATAATTATTCGATGTACCGGTAGGCATACGTGTAATCTTGAAGAAGACCTCTGGGCTACTTATAGTATTTTCTGGTTGTCAATTGCCACACAAATAAATGAATCAGATTCAGTGACTTTATTCTTGTACATGTCTACAATAACAATGTCATTGAGCTTTGACTGCAGGTTGCAATGTGCATGAATACATAAACCATGAATGAATGCCGCTATGCATCCTGGGCAACAATGTTCACTACGATGCGGACACCGACCTCGGCAATATTGTAGGTTTACTACCAAAATGTTATCTTGTCTAGTTCAGATAATATACACTTTTTAATCTTCGGTGTTGTGTTCTTTATCGGGGAACGGTAATTCCATTGGGTCGTCAAACAACTGTGATAGCAGTTGAACGCCTCAACAAAATGGTTTCCATCGTCCACTGGTACCACATATGCAACTCTCATTTGCCTAGACTTTCTTTACAGTATTGATGAAATCTCTTCAATAATTAGAGCTACGCTTCACAAATTCATACCACGTATGCAACGAGAGACGCATCAGAAATATATTGAACAGGACCAATTCCTTCCCTGTTTTTTAGCAGCCTTGGATGCTTTCATTTTTTTTAATGCTGAAAAACTGATCTTCACATAACGTAGTGTAAGTGTCTTGCAGTTGAGGGAGTAGAGGACGTTCATTTTCCTGCTCTAATATGGGGCTACAACATGGTGATTTGTCTAATTTTTCAAAACAAGCTGAATTTCCCAACAAAAGTACTCTGACATCTCAAAATGGGATATAAATCAACAAGACACAACATAATCAATCCATATCGAGCTCCACACCGAGTATACAGTCAACACCTATACCAAGTACACCCACTACGTCTGAAAATCCACTGGATTTCATCCCTCACAGTGAACGTCCATCGACAACGGTACCAAAGCTCGACGCACCGACGACCCCAGTTCACTCTTACCAAATTTACCAGAGCGGGTTACCACGACAGTGGATACTCCTTCAGCCATGGACCCCCGATGGCAACATCCCTTCACCTGCGTCATCGCAGGACCGACGGGCGCCGGCAAGACGCACTTCGTCAGGAAGCTCCTTCAACACGCCGACAGCATGATTACCCCACCCATTGCCCGGGTCGTGTGGTGTTATGGAGAATGGCAAGCGGCGTATGCAGCAATGCCCCTCATCACGTTCATGGAAGAGCTTCCCAACCTGGCCGATTTGGAACCGGACACCTTGGTGGTTCTGGATGATCTTATGGCGGAGACGGATGCGCGGGTCACCCAACTCTTTACCGAAGGCAGCCATCATCGACGTTTCCGTACCATCTACATTGTGCAGAATCTGTTCAGAAAAAAACAAAGAACATCGGAACATCAGCTTAAATGCCCACTACCTGGTGGTCTTCAAAAACCCGAGAGATACCACTCAACTATTGCACCTGGCGAGACAGATGTACCCCGGCCGCACACCGTTTGCGTTGGAAGCCTGTAAAGATGCGACAACCCCTCAGCACGGGTATATGCACTTCGACCTGAAGCAAGCCACCCCCAACCACCTTCGACTACGGACCGGTATCTTTCCCGGAGAGACCCACCACGTATGCATGCAAAAATAATGTAAACACACCCACAGTGGGCTCCCCCCAGCTGGGGGTGTGTTTGATGCTGGGGATAATAAAAGAATTAATACAACATCGTGGTTGACTTTGTCTTTGAAGTGAAAGAATATTCAGCAGGTAGCCCGCAAAAGGCTAAAAACGGCAGGGTTGTGGGTTCTAGCATTAGTTGTACATGATGTCTGCGCAAGTACGGAAGCACGCCCCGACGCTCTGTGTATTGAAGACGGCCTCACCCGAGTTGGTCCGAACCATTGTACGCGGTGCGGACCCTGACCTTGTACGCTGTCTATGCGAGATCGGGTACAAGCTGTTAAAAGGCAACGTACCACTGACTCCGACTCAGAAGACCAAGTTGGCCAAGCATAAGACAGGTCTGCGAACCATAGTCCAGAAGCGAGTCTCTCAAACACAAAAGAAATAGGTTTTACAGAAAGGCGGCTTTCTCCGGGCCATCTTAGCACCGTTGGCCGCTTCCGTGTTGGGTCCAGTATTGGGTGGGCTCTTCGGCCGACAATGAACCACACGAAAAAAATGGCCCTCGTCGAACCACGGCCCCTTCAAAACCTCCAATCGCCTGTCCCACCTACGGTGAAGACGATAAACACCCTCGATGAAGAGATGCTACAGATCTTACAAAGACCGGGGTTAAGCGACAGTGAGAAAAGTATAACGGTACAATGAGACGCTTCAACGGTACATGACGTTCATGGACCAATACAAAAAACCCTCTCTACCCCAGCACCACCACCACCACCACGCGACACACCGACGACCTCAGTACCGCTCCAACAGCCGCCATTACCAAGGGTACCACCCACAGCCCCACAGTGGGTCGAAGGCGAAGTCCTGAAGAGTGTACCTGCATCGTTCAGGAAAAAAGCTGGCCTGGTATTACAACGGGTGAAACAGAATCCTAACATGACTTGGAATGATAAAGGTGAACTACTGGTACAGAATCCGGTGGTCCACGGTACACACATGACGGATTTAGTGAATGACCTGATGCATCAACGCAGGTCGCACACGGATCCTCGATGATGGGAGGTCTTTGCTCAATGCTTGAAAGATATGCATGTACCACGGGAATTGGTGGTGAACCCCCAGTGCTGGGCCTGGATGCAGTGGATCCAGCAATCGCCGGTGCACGCACGACAGACGCGACTCCCACATACTTGGGAAGCCGAGTGGGAACCGGAGTCACCCCCCCAAAACACCACAACGGCGGGCACATTCTTTTCACCCTTATTCAAGATCTATGACAGGTAGCAAGTCACCGCGACGAACACGACGTCGGGTACAACCGCCCAAGGCCTGGGACAACTATTAAAACCAACAGCAGCAGCAGGAAAGCTTAGTCGCCATGTTTTACCTCACCCTACCCAGTAACAGTTTGCTGGCTGTGTTTCCTGACAACACCTTGGCCAAGTACATGACCCAGTTACCGCAACCGTTGCATTTACCTGGATGATGGGAATGTGGACTCGTGGATATCCAATACCCTTACTCGTGGTACAACGTGCGAGCCGATGAAGTGTGGTACGAGGTGACCTAAGGGAAAGACACCCGACTCACCCTCCCCGAAGGCCAATGCGATACCCTCAAGGAGTTCATGCAGGGGCTGACAAGACTGTTGCATTATAAGGCTGGTCACGAATACTTCAAAACCCATCAAAACTTTTCCCTTCAAGATTCACATGGACTTCGATTACAACGCACACAACGACAAGGCACAGATCCTCCTCACCGCCAACGTGAGTGTCGTACTGAGTCATATCCTACAGCAAATGCTGGGTCTCGCTCACCCGACCTGCACGGGTCCATCCGAGGACCGTGGCCAGATCCCGATGGATATGAAGTCGGGTATGTACGGACTCTACGTCTACTCGGACGTGGTCGACAACCACATTGTCGGCGATATGAACACACCTCTGTTACGGGTGATCGCCATTAAAAAGAAGTATGGAGATCAAGTCACCCACAGTTTCACCCACATGCTCTACCTACCCGTACGACAAACCGACATCAACACTATCACGGTGGATATAAGAGATGACACTGGACGACCGGTCGCATTCCAACGAGGGAAAGTGGTGCTGACACTTCATTTCCGACAAGCACGTTCTCCCCACTTTGTATAAAGAAGCCGGGGGTGGCCTTCCGGTCTTTAGCGGCGCACGCATGCAACGAGGACATGGGCTGGGGAACATAATCGGGAGTATCGTCAAAACGTTCTTACACTTGGTGACGCGTGGGGTAAAAGCAATCGGCAAACAAGCGGTACGCAGTGTACTGCAAGTCGCCGGTGATGTCTTGGGCGGTATGGCACCCAAAGAAGCACTGAAACGACGAGCTCAAGAAGCAGGAGGCGTCTTGGTCGCCAAAGCACAACGTACCGTAAGGAATAAAATACCTGCACCACCGAGACCACGCACCAGTCGACGACCGACCCAGCGATGACGCACATCGGAGACCCAGGATATCTTGTCATAAACATGTCCTTAATCCACACTGAGTCCTGCCCCTCCACCAACAGTGAATTTGATTTGTGGGCCCACAAAGACCAGTACCGAACAAAGATTATGGGTGAAGCATCTCCCGCTCTCCAGCATCAACGAAACAGGACCCATCGAGTTCAACATCAGTAATGCGGATACGACCTATGTGCATTTAGCCCATACGTACTTGTATGTGAAAGCCAAGATCGTCAATGGGGATGGCTCCAGAATCATCGACGCTGCAACGGTGGGTCCGACGAATCTCTGGCTGCACCCTATGTTTCAACAGGTGGATATTTTTCTCAGCGACAAAGTCATCAGTGACTCGACCAACACGTACCCCTAACGAGCCTACATCGAGACGCTGTTGTCGTATGGATGAGAGGCTAAAAAATCTCAGCTGACAGCCCCTTTAATCTACCGGGACTCACCCGAGCACATGGGTACGGTGAACAATGAGAGATATAACAAACGGAAGTCTTTCACCGTGAACGGCGCTTCGGTGGATCTCATGGGTCGACTGCACGCAGACCTTTCCATGCAAGACCGGTACCGCTTGAACAAGATCGCCATCAAAATCCGACTGATACGGGCGCCTCCGACCTTTGCCTTGATGGCCACTGATGCAGTCCTGTATGTCCAAAAAGTGAAACCGAATCCAGCCATTCAATTGGGACACCTCAAAGCCTTGGAAACAAAACCAGCCCATTACCCTATCCGACGTGTGCAAACCAAAGTTTTCTCTGTGCCTGCTGGAAATATGAGCGCCAACAAAGAAAACCTATTCCTGGGGGAACTACCCAAGCGATTGATCCTGGCCTGTGTGGAAAATACCAGTTTCAGCGAAGCCTGCTCAGAGAACCCGAAACATTTCGGCATCAATTTTGTGGCCCTGCATGTGGACGGACAACAGGTTCCAGCCACGGCCTTAACACCGAACTTTGGGCACAGGAATTTCATTCGAGCCTATCAGAGCCTGTTTACAGCCACCGGTCAAATCAACCAGGACGAAGGGAATATGATCAGTCGGGAGGACTATGCGAACGCATACACGTTGTTTCGATCTGACCCCCACCTTAGAGAACGACCATCAGCTGGCCCTCGCCGAGCAAGGCAACTTACGATTGGAAATCCACTTTGCACGAGCCCTTGGGAGCACCGTCAATGTGATCTGCTACGCCGAGGTTGACAACATCATTCAAGTGGACAATGTCAGTGGGTTCGGCAATGCTACAAACCGCCGTTCAAATATATCCAACATTACCCAACTATTTAAACCCCATCAACGGAGACATCGCAGCCATGGTTGGCGAAAGTTTAATAGTTCGATGATTCACGATCATATCATTTTAAATTACTTAGTGGGTTTAACTAACACACCCAATAGTATACATAGCTTACGTACAGTTCTGTATGCGTTACCTCTGAGAGCTTTAGATCAAATAGCCAGAGATATACAATCTGCGTCTTCAGGAAATATAATACCATCAAAAATCATTAAAGTATGTCAAGATATAGCGTATTTTCGGTTGTATCGTCCAGTGAACATAATCGAAACCTCTCAAGATCGGCTTTTCTTGAAACTCAACTACTTAGATAAAGGACTGGACATCATTAATTTACCTCGAATCCTGAATGAACCAGAGGTACGCAACGCTGTACCAAACTATTTCAAGTTCACAGAACCTCCTTGCATTTCATAAGTACACTAAATCTATAGCCACCAAAATATTCAATTACTCCAATGCTGTCCAGGAGTTTGACTGGAACTTATACACGTCAGGAGGCTATAGTTGTGATTGTGAATCGTCGAACTTTTATCTATACACCATGCAAACATATTGTGACTGGTGACCTTGATGTGGTGAGTGATAAGGATCTGAAATTACTCCTGATGAAGGGACCTAAATATAGAGAGCTAAGAAGAATAAATCTGAAGGCCGACCAGAAGATAGTCCTGTCTGCATTGGAACAGTACGTTATTGATTGGTCTAAGCGAGAAAAAGTTGAACCTACAGTACTCGCTGATTGGCTGGACCTCACCAAGAGCAAGGTCGTTGAAATAATCCGCCATATTGACAGAAGTGCTCTTCCCCAAGCAAAACAAGTTCTGAGAAACCTCAATTCGCAAGAAGTTTTAGCAAATCTCCAGAGTAAATTCGTCATAGTCCCAGCAGACAAAGCTCCGAATAATATAATATTCATATGTAAATATTAATATTACCAGGTGCTGGTTAAAGAATTGAGTGTAGACATATCTTCATCAAATACGTCTACTTACTCCCAAACTGCATTTACTCTGGAAGATTTATTTGGCAATCACAAAAAGTTTCTCAGGGAAAGAGGTATTTGTCTTCCAACCAATCATAACGACATACCAAAAATATACTGGACTCCCAAGATGCATAAATCACCATACAAAGCTAGATTCATAGCTGGTTCTAGAAGCTGCACCACCAAGCTTCTTTCAACCTATTGACGAGGGCCCTTCAGGAGGTAAAAGCATTTTGGGAAAGGTATTGCGCCACTATTTTCAAGAACTCTGGCGTTGAATGTATGTGGATATTGAAAAACTCAAAATGTCTTACGGAAGAACTTGATGCTAAAGGTCACATACCGTACAGACATGTATCCACATGGGATTTCTCTGACTCTCTATACTACAATCCCTCAGGACCTTATTGACCGTCTAAGTTCATTAATAGTATCTGTGTTCAAGAAAACTGATCGTAGATATATTAATGTCGGAAGCCATAAAGCATTCTTTAGCTCTACTACATACAAGAGATATCATTCATGGGATGTTTCTTTGTTTATAGAGTTGCTTGAATTTCTCATTAAAAATATCTATGTGAAATTTGGCAACACAATATATCAGCAGCATATAGGTATTCCAATGGGGTACTGCGCACCCCTGTTGGCTGACCTGTATCTGTTCTCTTATGAATATGACTATATGCAGGCGCTTTCAAAAACCGATCCATTCAAAGCCCGTTCCTTCTCATTCACCAAACGCTATATAGACGATCTTCTCGCTGTGGATAATCGCTATATAAATGACGCAGTGAAGGATATATATCCACCTTCACTGGATTTGAAGGAAACTACAGATAGCCCTACAGGCACATCATATTTAGATCTATATCTCTATAAAAATGAAGCGGGCATTCTCTCTCGTCGACTTGATGACAAAAGAGATGATTACAATTTCGACATCGTAAACTATCCCTTTCTGGATAGTAATATTCCAGTGGGACCTGCATATGGCGTATACATATCTCGCTTAGTAGCATTTGCTAGATCCTGTGTTAAATGTGATGATTTTAATCAACGTCACAAAACATTGTTGCAGAAACTTATAAAACAGGGCTATTCCACCAAGCGCCTCCACTCAAAGTTTCTCAAATTTGGCGATACATATCGCATGCTGATAGCAAAATACGAACGTAGCGTGCAAGATCTATGGCGCTACGTTTCGTAACTTGTGTCTAATTCCGCTTAACCCGGGGCTAGGGGCCGTATGAACCCATGTACTTCAAGATCCTCATGGTACTCATATGAACAGTCACAATCAAAGCGTGACTGAGATACATCTTTTTTAGATGACGACTCTATAACGAATATTATGGATTAAGAATACTGATCAGCGATACGGATTTGATATTTTTGGAACATCATGATGTCTTGCCGGCATCATTGAAAACTGTTGACCGCTTCTCTCTTGCAGGAAACAAGCCTATGTTTATGTATACTATGATTGTCTTTTTGAATTTGGTGCTAATACTGTTATGTGGAATAGGTCTTTGGATTATGGACGCGGATATTCTCTAATGGACGACGGCTGGATTATGAATGACGGACTAGACGCTTGTAATTTGCCACCTAACATGGATACAGACCAGATAACCACCGTGCTGGAGAATGACCCAAGGACACGTATGGTCTTTCAAGGGCTGTTCGCCCGAGATGTGTTCCCATTAGACCGTGTGTATCCTGCTGCTTACGTTCTCAACACGAACCTGATGGATCGGCCCGATGAACATTGGGTGGCTGTGTACTTGACAGAATAGCAGGGCGAATACTTTGACCCGTACGGCCTACCACCCTTCCATCCCGATTTAACAGACTTCATAGATCAAGGCACAGAGACGTGGTGTTGGAACAGTCAAACGTTGCAAAGCCTGACCAGTAGCGTGTGCGGACAATATTGCTTGTTCTGCCTGTACCATCGATGTCGGGGAAGAACCTTATCTACCATAGTACAGATGTTTGATGATTATTCTCAAGCAGAAGACCACGATGTACTCGTATATGGCTGGGCCGCCGATCATTTCAATGTACAAGCCCCGTTCTGGGCTTAAGTTCTATCGATTTCAATGTACAAGCCCCCTGTTCTGGGCTTCAGTTTTCACGTGGTTGTTCTCAGGTTGTTGTTGTTCACTGAATAATAAATGAGATCTCACCCAAATCCCTGACTTGTGTGTTTTCTCTGTGAGCATAAGACAAGCGGCCATGAATGCCCAATGCTTGAACAGACATGTGGGATTCGAATTTTAACCAAACTGGTCAGTCAATGAATGGATTGAGAAAGTAACCAATCAGAGGCCTAGGATGGGGCCAAATGTAACCAATGAATGTCCAGAAAACAAAGCAAGAGCACCGCAGTAAAATATAGAGCCAATGAAATCAGCCCACAGAACAAGTACATGTTTTGGTCTAGGTTAAGAGCGGGCATTCCAGCACAAAAATCTTGAGGAGGAGTTGCAACTTACAAGAGCAACAGGTGGAGTGAAAAAAACTATAGAGGTTCGAGGTGCGGGTGAAGACCAGGAAGACGGCGAGTGGAGACTCGACCAACACCTATAGATTAAGTTTATTACTATAAGTACCATGGTTTCGTCTATTTTCTCGTTCCAATACGGTTCTGGGGAAAACTGAGAGTTCCCCACTGGCCATTTAACATGGGCATAATGCCGGCGATATTGTCGGGGTCCCTGTGCATTCCATGGGTGCTTCGGGAGGGCGGATAAAGGCTATCTATTGGCCCGGAGAGGGCCGAACATTGCCGGAAGGGGACCTTTGACCTTTTGACCCGAAATTCACCCGCGCATGCCTTCGCAGGCGTGCGGGCGGGCGGGCGGGCCGGGGAACCTCGGAATGCCCCGCTCCAAGGTCACGCTCGATCGAGTCATACGGATAGAGTGCATCATGGGATAGAGTGCACTCAGAGGTCAAAGTTCAATAAGGCTCTATCCGTGTTTTATATACTAGAACAATTTCACCGCTTAACTTCGAGACCCCTCCCATCGTGTTCTACATGGTGAGACGTGAAAAACAAGACCAAACAACCCATATCGCAATGAACATGTGTGAATTTCTCAGTATGGACCTTACCCCCATAGCCAGTATTAGTCAAGTACCAAGACTCTGATCTGTTAATCAGAGTCATGCCGCGGGATCTCCCGTGTGTCATTCAGGTGGATAAACACCGTCGGAAACAGACCAGAATAATACATTCACTCGCCCCAAATCCCCACTATCGTAACATATGGTCCTGTCGGTTTAGAAATATTATTAGTTACAAACACTTACTTGCACTCGAAATGCGGCACAGAACGAAATGGATCGGAAGCCAACAACGAAACAGCCATGTCTTATTCTTGTCTTCTCGAACTCACTGACAAGGTACGAGTTTCTTACACACGACACCAAAATTTGACCCCGTTAAATTTCGCCCGTGGGTCTAAATATAGAATCTCCTGCAGGCCCACACGTGTGCAGTATTCCATTCTCTGTTGACTTAAAAAAATTTTCAAAGTGCCCTTCAACTAAAGTCTGATAGTGTCTACCGGTTTATCAGCATGGAATATTGCACACGCGTGGGCTTGCAGGAGATTCTATATTTAGTCCCACGGGCGAAATTTAACGGGGTCAAATTTTGGTGTCGTGTGTAAGAAACTCGTACCTTGTCAGTGAGTTCGAGAAGACAAGAATAAGACATGGCTGTTTCGTTGTTGGCTTCCGATCCATTTCGTTCTGTGCCGTATTTCGAGTGCAAGTAAGTGTTTGTAACTAATAATATTGATGGCATTCTAAACCGATAGGACCATATGTTACGATAGTGGGGATTTGGGGCGAGTGAATGTAATTTTCTGGTCTGTTTCCGACGGTGTTTATCTACCTGAATGACACACGGGGGATCCCGCGGCATGACTCTGATTAACAGGTCAGAGTCTTGGTACTTGACTAAGCCAGTATGGGTCTATATGGGCCTATTCAGACCTCCGTGAACTTTTCGAAAAATTTCACCGCTTAGCTCCGGGACCCTTCCCATCGTGTTTTTCGTGGCGAGACGTGAAAAACAAGACCAAACAACCCATAGCAAAATATTTAAAAAATGACCGCCCCCATACCCCATACAGGCATTTTCCCGTATAGATGCAAATGTGTGAATCGGTTTCCCCCTATTGTAGGGTAAAGTCAGTGTTCCGCTTTTTATATTTTTTTTCTGTGAAAACATGCACCCATCCATGACTTGATAGGCACACCCCGATAAGCCCGGGGGACCGATATTAGCCCTTTTTGATAGGGGTTTTCCCCTATTTTAGGGGCAAAGTCCGTGTTCCGCTTTTTATATTTTCGGGACAAATCCTCATTTTACATGCGCCCACCCATGACTTGATGGCCCTGGAGGAGCGCTTCACTTTGACACCCCACTCGACCCAATCGGTCCACTAGGGGTCCAACTCAGTCCCAAAACGTCTATTCCCATACTCTTTTTAGGCATTACCCGTATACATTAACATTGGAAGTCACTTGGTTGACATGGGACTACTTTCTGTCCGCGGAGCTTTTTCCTGCATCACCGCCAGACCGCATCACCGCGAAGGAATACATCCCCTTTTTCTCAAAATTCAAGATGGCGGCCAAACTCTGACAGAGGTCACTTTGCCGGAACTATATTGAACTTGTCGCGTTGCATCATGGGCTAGAGTGCACTCAGCATTCAAAGATCAATTAGACCGAATATGCGGTGAACATACTACTAGCGTCTAATCTGTCATTCAATATTCAGCCATCGTCCATTAAAGAAATTCGGCCTCCATGATCCGAAGATCTAATTCACATAACAACATCAGCACCAAATTCAAGAAAAAGAAGTCCTAGTATGCATGAATGTGCAAGGGAGAAGCGGTCAAGTTTTCAATAATGCCCACAAAACATCATGATGTTTCAAAAGTGTCAAATCCGTATCGCTGCAGTATTCTTAATTCATATGATTTTCGCTTTAAATTCCTCATCTAGAGTGTGATGTATCTCAGTCACGCTTTAAATGTGATTGTTCAGATGAACACCATGAGCACCTTGAAATACATGAGTTTATAAGGCCTCTAGCTCCCGGTTAAGCGGAATTAGACACAATTTTCGAAACGTAACGCCTGTGCCTATCAACTTGCTCGCTATACGCTCGTCTTTTGTATCAGCATGCCATATGTATCGCCAAACTTTGAGTGGAAGCGCTTAAAGATATAGCCCTATTTTATAAGTTTATGCAATGATGTTTTGTGGCGGTTCATTAAGCTTTGACCATGACACTAAAACGGCATGCCGAACAAAGTTCACCTTATGGATGTGAATGAGTAAAGATGCTCCTCATGCTTATTAGAAGGTGAAATCGGCATTTAACACAGACATATATATTTTTTCACTTTACCCTATCGGATATTTTTTTTCTTTTTTTGTGTGTCACGTGCGTGTTTTTTTGTTTTATCTTTTTTGCTGAAAATATTGGGGGGGGGGGGGCCAAGAACACACCCCCACCCCGTTCCGCCGTCCGTGAAGTTAGTTGTGTGTTATGTATACATGTTTCTAAGGTAGGGGGGGGGGATAAATACCCGAACGATCAATCTTAATGATTCAATATCCTATCAATGCTCCCCAGTCGTAAATGTCGCTATCTGTAGGCGACATATCTGCAAGCGACATATCCAAATGGGGAGCAGATAGGATTTGATTTTAATTAGGTTGCTGAATGGTGAAAGAGTTTTGCGTAAAAATTACAATACCGGTACAAGATTTTGCCAAAACCATGTATATATGCGACAAGGTATGAGGTATATTGTAATATAAATGGCACAGTGTATACAAGTTTATTAATATAATTTCTTGGGGGGTGGGGGTTGGAGGGGGGGGGGGTGATATGTCTTTGTGCTTGTTTTTGTTTTGTTTTTATGTTTGTCCCAGGCCACGTGGGCAAGACTTGGTTCCACGACGACAGTTTTCAAGATTAAGTTCACTTCTTATCTAGTTATTCTTATAAATCATGGTATACAATTTTCAATAAACATCTTAAAATGTCCTCGGTAAAATATAACGTGAGGTATAGTGTGCGAACACAATGGAGACCGGTCTGAATTCATAATCGTCACGAAGTGGTCCGAATATTCTCGAAGCTGATGTCACGAGTAATGCATGTTTATTTTCATCAAACCTTCTCCTGACTCACGGTAAAAAGTAGCTACCTGTTATGTTAAAACCCCCGGATGTTCCCAATACAGAGCTAGGCGCAACATACAGAGCCGGCTGCTTCATACCCGCAGATTAAGAGGCGCATGCTGAAGCTGTATCATAGATTAATACCATACTAGATGTGTTTAGTATTAACTAGCAAAATGGGGAAATTTGACCTTGGGAAGTTTGATTCATTGAGCATCAAGCAAGAAAAAATTCATATTTTCTTATGTAATCAGTGTTATGGCTTTTAAGTGGTATACATGCATTTAGCTGCCATATTTTTTTAACGAGTATGGTGGGGGGGGGCTCCCGTTTGTTTTTATTGTTCATGGATCATCTCTTAAACTGATGAAAAAAAACACTGAAATTTAAAACAGCATTCAAAAACTAGAACGTCCTCCACTGCCTTAATATCAAGTGAACAAAAGAATTACTATATTCTACTTCCTGTCTCACTTCCCATGCGCCAATCCCATCATCCAACGAACTTCCTCTCTAACTGTGCAAGATAGACTAATCAGAGCTCAGTTTTTCCAATTTTTGTTGTGTGTGTATCCAAGCAGGATTACTATAAAGAAGTCGTCTAGATACAAGCTACGGACTGTTGGGAAGTATACTTATATCTAAAAAAGGTTTTCGTTATTTTGCTGTATATGTGACCAGTCGAAGCCACCGACGAATCCCAACTCAGTCTGTCCTACATGCCGCGACCATTTTTGTGACCAGTACACAAAATGCCCAGAGAGTATTTTGTGACATAATGATGATGTCGGTTCTTTTGCTGAGTCAGTACCACCTGCCCCAGGTTTGGTTTGGGGGATTCCTTCACAGCTCCTTCTCCACAGGCTTTCAAGTTGTGGAGACTATGAGGCCTAACTCTTTCAGTAGTCCTGGTGGGCCATGAATGTCTTGACTGTCTAATTCAGTCACCCTGTCATGATTCTGAACAATCCTTCGATTCAGATTTTTCTACACGTAAAACAAAGCTACCTGTAATCGTGGTGGGTATGCAGGCTGACCAGTTGACAGGCAAATCAGGCGATGTAGCAGAAGTTGAACTTACAGCGTCTCCCTTGAAACCATTGTCATTTCTAGAGAGGGTCCTGTGAAGACTCGGATTGTTAGCGAGAATAGAATGTTCAATCCTCCTGTATTGTCAGATTCAAATTCTGTACTAGTGTTAGGTGGGAACGGACTTTTGTGAGTTTCTAATTGAATAGATTGTGTCTTAGATTTCCGATGTGAGTCTCCGACTTTGGTGACTGAACATAAGGTCTCTACGATCAGACACCGACACTGTTTTACCAAATTCATATCTGGCCAAGATGATGATGAGCCCATGACAGATGTATCATAACCCGATTGGAGGAATACAACTTGCGGTTCATGAGGTCACTTCCGGTGTGGGTCATCAGGTCTAACAAACCCCAGAGCTCCATCAATGAGTTCCGCTGAAATATCAGAACTCATTCATTCATTCATTCATAGTTCCATTCATCCTCAACTGACTGGAGGGTATGCATGTTCGTCTGCTTTTGTAGCTGACCTACAATGTGTCCAGCTTCAAAGAAATTAAGACCCGCATATCCGCCTCCAACGTCCTTCCACTCCAGCTCCACTCCTGGTTCCAGTCAGAGTTGCTCACATCCCACTGTGCCTGCTGATCCTTTTGCTTGTATTGGGTTTCTGGTTCACCCACAGATGCAGTGAATCCTGCCTACTACTTCCGATGTGGTTTATCCGCCGCAGCGTGGACAACTGCCATCTTAACAGTCTGCAATGCCTGATTCTACCATTGCTGACATACTTGCTCGAGTGGAGCAGCAATTGGCAAAGTTGGCATACCATAGACAGTTGATGGCTCCGGATGTAAGGTCATTTCTGCTTCTGGTGGATCATCAACTTCCGGTTGCGGACTTGCCTTCTGGTCCTTCGTCTGCTCCTGCTATTTCACTTCATCCAGAACATGCCTCAACTTCCAGTTTAACTGACCCTTACATCAGAGCGGAAGAGGATCTTGCAGCGGAGAACAGTAAAGATATTAAAGATATTTGAAGATTGCAATGTCTTTTCAGGATGTATCCCGATATGCATCGCTAACCTCCACACCAGCACAGTCTAGATTAAGTACAATGTCTGCAGTACCCTTTCATATAACAGAGCTATCTCATCTCTTCTTCCTTCAACAGTGATGCATAACCTGAATAATATCTTTGGAACTGTACTAGCCAGGCCTTAGACGCAATAGAAGAGGTAACTGAAATCAGCTCCAGTTGTCAGACCGGAATCAAGACAATACCAAATCCATGGTTCAGACTTCTCTTTCAAGGTAGTTGATGTGAACCCTGATTTCAACTACCTTTGTACTGGAGCCAGGGCACTTATGGATTTTGAAGTTACGCTTTTCAGGACCCGAGTGATCATCCTGGAGGATGTCATGAGACTGGCTTGTGATCATGTCACACCTATGTCGGCTTCCCCTCTGGCAGTTCAATAAAAAAATGACCTCAAGATCATTACGGACTACCAGAAGAGGCATCCCATGCAAACGCCGATGCTCTGCTATAGCCCATGTTCTCTGCAACACTGTTGGTGCACCAACGACATGCACCGTATATGTCTAGGTTGTTACTATATATAGTGAAGGATACCCTGAAGGAACAATCTCCATTGTTGTCCCAGCTGTTCAATGGTGTTTGCATCAGACGAAAACCGATAGTCAGCAGAGGGGCCTGGTTGCTGGATCTGGTTCTGGTAAGCGACAGTAGAGACTCATCCTTCCGGTCCCCCGTCTGTCGTCTTCTGTTCACAAGAAATATTCCAGGACGTCTAGTCAACACGAACATCAACAACAGCAGAGCCAGAACCAGTCTGGTGGAAAGAGGATGTCTGGTTCTGGTAAGCCACATAGTCATGATGATGTGTCACGTCGTGCAGATGTACGCACTGCTTGGTGGGACCGAGAAGTGCCGCACTGTTCGGTCTCGCCAATTTCCAGTGGGCGGTGGTGGAGACTGCAGAGGTTTTGGCGGAATTGGAGTCAGTTCGGAGCCAATCCATCGGTAATCCATACCCTACGGTAGCACCTCCGGTTCATGGTGGGTCCTTGACCTTTCCAAATTCAGGTGCTTCCATTCGGGCTATCCAATCTCCCTGGATCATCAACAAGTTGTTCCAGCCGGTAGCCAGTTTCCTGCACAACAGAGGTTTAAAGTACTAGTTTTGCCCAGATGACTCGCTCATGCGCAGCATGTGCAGGGAACAGATTCAGCTGGACACAGAGTTTTTCTGGCATATGCCTCGTCGGGTCTCACAGGTATTTGATCTGAATACGAACTTGCATTCTAAGAATACTCTCGAAATAGGGTCGTTTTTTATGTATCTAGGTTTGACCTAGGGGTCAAATATTTGACCCGAAGGGTCAACCAGATACACATAGGGATGCTGAAGAAATTGGCCGGCTCTGTGTCTTGCTAACACAGTATAAAATAGAGTTCTTACACGACCAAAGAGAGGTCTGAAACTTCTTTCTTTAGAGTGTCCAGGTTTCTGTGTTCTTAATGTCCGTGTATAGTTTCAGGTCTGATATGTTCAAGTTACATTTGTGTTTATCTATTTTATGCGTGTATTCGTTAAATTTCCAGTGGCACTACTTTCCTGCTCAAAATATGCCGCCTGAGGCGCGTGTTGAGTGATTTTGTGGGGATAACTCATTCTCATTAGAAAGCGTGTTCGGGCAGTAATTAAGTCTTAAATAATACCAGCATAAGTGTAATTCATTTTAGAAAACAACGGGATATTTCACTTTGCCTGTATTCATTTACATTTTTAAGAAATATGTGTGTCAAGTTACAGTTTGGAATTTTCGCCAGCTTACCCTTCAAGACCCTCTCCATTATTTTTTTATGGTAAGTTTCTAAAATCCAGTGGTGGTCAAATATTTTACATAATAATTTCCCTGTATGCAGAAATGTTTTCTTCCCATTCTGCTTCTGAAATATTCATGGAATGTTGCAAGCATTTCCCTGATCTACACAAAGAGCTCTACAAATTACATACACCCAGGTCTTTTTGCAAAAAAAAAGGTGACAGGGGAGATAACCACCACCATAACGACAACATACATTCTCCATACAGTAGTTGGTGTTGATTTGTAATGGCAAGTTATATGCAGAAGGATCGTAACTGTTAAGAAGAGTTAACTTCGTTCCCACAGCCGTGCACAGAAATTCTTCCTGCAGTAATAGGATATATAGTGGCTATATTTAGGAAACCGCGAAGTCCCCTAGGAACACGGTTTACCACAAACCAGTTCTGTCAACCTCGCCATCAGGGGTCACTTTACGCTGGAAAATGGCCGCTCTACATGAGGACATCTGAGAGATGGTAACTCATAAGTGTCAAGTCAATTTGAATCTTGCTTTTAATTTCCCCGATTTTGATGAAACATGCACATTGGAACAGTGAGTCTGTGTTGAAACTCAAAGTATACACACCTTAAGCTTGAATCAAGCATTGGAAAGTGCATACACAGTTTGAAATATATGTATTAAGGCAGTGTGACGTCACTGGACCTAATCATGATTGCAACAGACCACCATAGAATACCATGCTTTATTTGCAGTTTCCTCTGTGTAATAAAATCGGAAAAAAATTACAATAAATATTTTCCAACACTGTTCGCAATAGTCTTTCATTTGATGGAAACTATACTTGCGGGTTTAGGATCACTTTAATGATCCAAAAACAAACACCCTGGTATTTAATCACGTATTATTATTGACAAAACAATACATTTATATTTATCGTTCCATGGACTCTACACTTAACTTTGATGATATAAAAATAAAATCAAATATATTCTAAATTTGGAGAAAACGATTCATGAATATAGACTGAAATCAGAGTATTTCGAGAAAACATGGGAACTTTTTACTAATGCATTCAGCCATGCAGACTGGAATAAAAGAATAATATTGTTGTCTTGTTTTTAGCCCACCAATTGAGAAAATAGTCAACGTAAGTAGTTGGTCAAAATATTTTCGGACCAAGAGAACAAAGCTGTACACTTCCTATATAACATGCGTATGTTTTACGATTGATTTCCCATTATAATTATGCAAAGTTGAACTAATTTAAATATTTTTATTCTTGAGTTTTATATCAGTTACAGATTGTTTTACCGTACTACTTCTGTTACTTAGATTACATCATCAGTTTCATACTTGAGCCTACAATACCACTTTTATGCTCAATGATCCTTACCAATGTACTGTTTATTACATGATAAAGATAAATAAGAGAAATTATAAATAAAAGATATTGATACACAACTGGGAAATACATTTCCATCATCCAGGTAAATCTAATGTATCAATCATGTGGTTCATACTCTATGTAAGATTCAAGAGAATGCATAAAATATTCGGGGATATCTGGGGACAACAATGTGTCTAGACTTGAGCCTTTTCAGCTGCACAAAGTCTTTCTAAGACAATAGCTTTCTATATGAAGTATCTACCCTGTCTGTTTCGGTACCTTTGAGACATTTATGGTAAAACTTTTCGCTTGTAATACCTCAAATCAAGACCTATTTTTTTCTAATGAACGAAATTCTTAATATATTATCTTAATTTGTTACTAAAGCATTCTTCCTGTAAACACGTCAATAATACCAGAACAGGCCAACCATAAATTCATTATAATACTTCTCTTGCAATTTTTGGGACAGACAATGTTTCAAGCATATTTCAAGGAAAAACTAAATTTTGAGGTTTTGTATAGAAACAAAATCGGCTCTATCAACGTCACACAAAGGAGTTACTTCCGAGTGAACGTCACCTTTACTTAGACATAGGAAGGAAGGACAACGGAAAAGCATGTAGACATTTCTATTTCGGCACATTATAATGTGATTTTCTGGAGCGTACGCTGTGGCTTGTCATTTCTGCAGTTCGTGGAATTAATAAATGACTTCACATGTACGTAAATAATTTTAGATATTTAAATTTCAAGGATTCGAAGAAATCAAGTCCGAAAAACTAGAATGGAAGGCGGACGAACACAGAAATATATCCTCATTAGATTTTTGTGGTTGCGAATGTTTTTCGTGAGATTTGGCCTAGAGCCGATGCACCAAAATGGTCGTCCCGTTTGCATCTCGAGATGACAAATTTCTGACTAAACAGCATGGGAGAATATGGTATGACCGCCATTAAACCATTTGACCTAATTTCAGATTGGAACAGAATTATGGACCACAGATTTCTGGCATCATACCTTATACTGGAGTCATTCTAAGTCATTGTGAAGAAGCTTAGTGGCAAAGATTCGTGACATCGCAAAGACAGGTACCCTCAATAATATTTAGGTACACGTTGGGATTGGAGGTTGTGGTACACTTCGTCATTTTAACATCGTCAATTCTACGACTACTGTAACAAACTGTATATCGAGGGAAAGCTCCCTCAGTGACCTATGGAAATAAAGGGACTTGCCAGAATTTTCGAGACATGACGTCATCATATACATTCATTTTCACTTATATTTAGTTCAGTTTAATATTCTACAAAAAGAATAGGGCGGAACCTGTCATAAATTCCAACAGAAGGCATCTCGATACTTTACACCCAAAATTTTCTGGGTTTAACAGTCTTAGTCTTAGAGAACACTGTTGCAGGGAAACAACGAAATTGGGAAACAAAATAGCCACCATTCATACAATAAATCGCCATTATAAGCTGACTCAATGATGTAAGAATCATGCTATATGGTTCGTTTGGCGCAGTTTCGGAATCCCGAAATGTTACGGGCATTCTGAGCAGGGTTGGTAATTATTATAAAAGTAGATAGAAAAACGAAGATTCAGCGTCAGGTGGGTATACTATTTCAAGTCGAGATCACTGTTCATCATAGAATAGTCGGCGTAATAAAAATTGTCATGACATCACTTGAGACCATAATAAAATCACGAGGGTTCAATCAGGGTTTAACATACAGGATATCTAAGGTTAACTATCTAATTCTATGCAAGGCTTGATAATAAAAACATGTCACTAGACACTTCATGCATACTGACATAAACATTTAATGGCTGTATACTGTATAAGTTGGGAACAGCAGGGCATGCAGTATAGGCCTATACATTACATACTGCTGTTATCTGTCTGTTGCTTCATTATACTATGCCTGGGAAGATACAGAGACAGACAATGGTACAATACAAAAGCTTATTTCCATATCGAGTTGAGCCTGTGAATCTCTGTTCTATTTTAGAATGCGATCTCTCTAGCATCCCCATATACCCAAAATAATACCCTTACTGACCAGCACGACATATCTAACAGAGTGACTCCGCACAAGGCTATAATCAATGAAATAAACACATGGTAGATTTTCAAAAGAATTCTCCACTATAAATCTTTCTTCATGTATTGTTTATGAATCTTCGTGAGAGTGGATGGCATTGACCCACCTCTTTCCCCTCTATTACTCGGAAAGTGATCTTTCTGAGACTGTTCCAGGCAAGGAACATGAATAGTGAGGTGGCTTAGCAAAAAGATCGTGACACGCTGGACCAAAGCACCAAACTTGGCACATCCATCACTTGGGGCATACAGAACAATATCAGAAGGGGTGCCCATTACTTTGGGTCGTGTGACGCCCTCTGGCCCCCAAAAGGGCATCTAAGGGCAAATATTATCAATGAAAACAAATAGATAGCTTACCAATAGCTTCATTATTTTCGTTATCCTTGAGGCTAGGAAGCTGAAACTTGCCACACTATATCTTTGATTCCAGTGCTACCAGAAAATGTAACGAAATTCAAGATGGCCTCTGTGATGATGTCACAGTGACGTCATATTATAAAAATAAGCCATTTTATTGATGATATTTCAGATCGATTTTACAAACTTTTTACTTGTGCAATTTTCTTCGCTTAAATTGCCTTGTAAATTAGTAAATAGTCATCTGAGGTGATATAAGATATTTTTGGACATTTTAACGTATCAAAATGCACCAATTTTGAAGAAAATACTCCAAAAACAAAAATTTGAAGCTACACCAGTGTCGTCAAATCTGAATTTACCCATGATGCTATTTTCCGAGAATACAGTTTCCCTAATTTGATTTGTTATAAAGACACAAAGTGCTAGCTCTAAACAGTTGCGAGCACCAGAGAAATGTTCATTGGGAAGGGGAAGGGTGGGGAGGGGGCGAGAGTGGAGCTGAATCCACCAATAACAATTTAACACAGGATCCTCCCTATTCAGTATCATTTTTCTTACGGTGTACATGCACAACTGGCATACAATCTCCCTAGTATAATCCGTGGCGTGTCCTACTCCTCCTCCTCCTCCGCTTTACTCGCCTACTCCTCCTCCTCCGCTTTACTCACTGCACAGCGGGTGGCGCGGGATAGGGTGGGGCGAGAGACCTGGGGTTTTCGCTACCCGCGATTCCATGAGCCTGCAGGCTTGCACCCTACAGTAGAATGGGTCGATTGCGCATGCGCGATGAGTAGTAGTAGTATAGAAAGGGCACGCCATCTCCCTATCCATATAGGTGTGGCGCGGGATAGGGTGGGGGACCTGGGGTTTTCGCTACCTGAGATTCCATGGGCCAGGCTTGCAACCTACAGTAGAATGGGTCGACTGCGCATGCGCGATGAGTAGTGCGCGATGAGTAGTATAGAAAGGGCACGCGATCCCCCTATCCCTATAAACTAACTAGGGGTGAATGAACCCATGGGGGTAAATGAGCAATGGGGGTGAATGAGCACTATTAGAGTAATGCACGGGTGCTGAACCACGCACATGTAAATGTAATGGTCTTGGCACCCAGTGGAATATCTTGGATGTAGTTTTATACCCCTCCCCTGAATCTGCCTCTGAACCTGAAATGGTCCTAAGCACTCTCAATTATGTCAATGGCGATGGATAGAAGTACACGTGTTATTTTAAAGTTAATTTTTATGTTCCTGTCCCTCAACGGGCGTTAAATACACTTTCCGATCCCTTTCCAGTGTCTGTTCACTCTCTCAGATCCCTTTAGCTATCCTGAAAATGTTTGACAGCCTGTTGACTAAAAAAAAAAGATTGCGGGACCCTATTTTCTCCCTTGGTAATCCCACAGCCATTCCGACAAAGTCCCATGAACATTCGACCAAAGCTATGGCCATTCAATGGCAATATATAGACCACTGCTATAACATCTAAATTGTATGTTGCATGTTCCAGTCCTCATCGGGTGCCCTTTTGGTTTATTCTTGGTTTTAGAGTCCCTTCTCCGACCATATAGCTTTTTTAGCTATCCCGACGTAATTTCACGGCAAGAAAAAAAAAATCCCGGCCTCCAACAGGCGTAAGATGCCCTTTTTGAGGATTTTTCTTTTTAGGTTCACCCTTACACTCTTCAGATGAAGTTTCGTACCATCCCCTCCAAAACTGTAGTTATATACGGCGGCCACAAATGAACACACAGAGACGAATAGAACTAAGTCCCCGGACCGTGTAACACTTGTTAATTCAGCTATTCATCTCTCAAACTTGAAAGTTAAAAGACTGAAATTGGAGCGATCAGCAAGAGGTGGTAGAAATTGGCGAGGTCTGGCGACTAAAAAGCAACCATATGACTCAAAAGAAAAGCTTGCCTCGGCACCAAACATGTAGACCGGAGAATACGGTGGATTCTCGGACGTAGCCTTCGTATCTCAGCCGCGCTTTTATTGTAGAGGTTCATGTGGAGATTAAGAAGTATCCACACGGCCCCTAGCACCGGCTTAAACGGAATTAGATATGCTAGCTTGGGAGCTGTTAATGGCAGATCAGCTCAAACAAATAACTCATCGGATGTTAATGGATGAGCATCGAGGACGTCTGACGGTGTAAACGCTTCAACATGGGGTAAACCTGGTAAATGCAAGAATACCCAGAAAAACTAACCTGGCCAACCTTGATCATTTCCATTTTTTCCATTTTACGAGATGGAAAGCTGAATTGTCAAGTTTTACATGAATAAGGGGCGATTGTTTCCTTTTACACAGGCGATTATGTAAACCTTATTGGTTTAGGTGGTTTCAGCCACCGAACTTCCTTCTCGGCTTTCATCTCTGGTGCTTCAAAACGAAGAAATGTTGAGATCTGTTACTTTAAGCAGTTATAGCTTATGATATTGAAGTTACCTTGAGCCTGTAGCATAATACTCAGAGCAGAGCATCATGAATGAATTAAAAATGGATGACATTAGGGTGTAAATGGAAAGTTCTGATTTCCTCGTATTCCTTCAAAATTAATGTGTTTTGTTTTCGTACTCAAAAGTATTTCTTTTCTCGAATAAATGATTATGTACTAATTAACTAGGCAGCTTCAGCGAAGAAAAAAGGGAAAATAAAAAATTGGAAAAATCGTCCCGAAAAATCGTCCACAAAATGGCTTATTTTTGGAAAATGATGTCATCTTGGCCGCCATCTTGGATTTTGTGACATTTTCTGGTAGTGCTTGAACCAGTGATACAGTGTGGCAAGTTTCAGCTTCCCAGCCTTAAGGATAATAAAAATAACGAAGCTGTTGGGAGGCTAATTATTCTTTGAATAACAATATTGCCCTTCAGATGCCCTTTTGGGAGCCAGAGGGCATCCCAGAGCCCACAGCAACGGGCACCCCTTCTGATATTGTTCTATATGTCTCAAGTGATGGGTGTGCCAAGTTTGGCGCTTTGGTCCAGTGTGTCACGATCTTCCCAAAATATGACCCTAAGCCACCTCACTAGAAGTATTTACTAGATGAGTAAAACCAGTTGAGAACAGCAATATAATAGTACTCGACTGCTATGATTTACATTCGCGCTGTTATTCTGGGCTTCATCATTTGAAAGTAATATGTTGGTATCCAAAGGAAACCTTCCACAGTAGGAGTATATTACAATCTCTCTTGGGGAATGACTTTGATGTGTGCTGAAATAAATATCTGCACAGACCATATTGCAGCGTAAAATAACTATATTTATGTTTACAAGAGTGCGAGCCTTGATGATGATCTTCTAAGCAATGCCCAAATGATATGCACCAAGAGTCTGTCGACTTATTTTCTTGATTCATTCCTATCAGTCGGCCATCCACGTGCTCATCTTTGATTTGTTTTTATCTTTTCTTACTCTTGTTTAATAATTTGACAGGTGTCATATGTTACCGATGTACGAGTTTTTATCCCATCGGCATATATGCCGGATGGGATCATGCCGTCACGCTGTCCGGCTGACTGGCTGGCTGGATGAACGACGTGACCGCTCTAAAAGGTGAACCGTTCCAGCTAGAGTCTTCAAATTTGGCATACTGCATTGTTGGGTGGTAAAGGACAAGCCTATTGAAATTGGGCGCATTTAGTTTATTTTTGTGGTTTCCATGGCAACATAACGAAAAATATCCACATGGTGACGTGACCACTCTCAAAGGTGAACCGTTGCAGCTAGAGACTTCAAATTTGGTATACAGCATTGTTGGGTGGTAAGGCACAACTTCAAGCCTATTGAAATTGGGGACATTTTGGTGGTTTTTGTGGTTTCCATGCCAACATAACGAAAAATATCCATATAACAACGTGATCACTCTAAAAGGTGAACCGTTGCAGCTAGAGACTTCAAATTTGGTATACAGCATTGTTGCATGGTAAAGCACAAGCCTATTGAAATTGGGGACATTTTGGTGGTTTTTGTGGTTTCCATGGCAACATAACGAAAAATATCCACATTACGACGTGAATGCTCTAAAAGCCGAACCGTTGCAGCTGGATTCTTCAAATTTGGTATACAGCATTACTGCATGGAAAAGCACAAGCTTATTGAAATTGGGGACATTTTGGTGATTTTTGTGGTTTCCATGGCAACATAACGAAAAATATCCACATTACGACGTGAATGCTCTAAAAGCCGAACCGTTGCAGCTGGAGACTTCAAATTTGGTATACAGCATTGTTTTCTTACTCTTGTTTAATAATTTGACAGGTGTCATATGTTACCGATGTACGAGTTTTTATCCCATCGGCATATATGCCGGATGGGATCATGCCGTCACGCTGTCCGGCTGACTGGCTGGCTGGATGAACGACGTGACCGTTCCAGCTAGAGTCTTCAAATTTGGTATACTGCATTGTTGGGTGGTAAAGGACAAGCCTATTGAAATTGGGCGCATTTAGTTTATTTTTGTGGTTTCCATGGCAACATAACGAAAAATATCCACATGGTGACGTGACCACTCTCAAAGGTGAACCGTTGCAGCTAGAGACTTCAAATTTGGTATACAGCATTGTTGGGTGGTAAGGCACAAGCCTATTGAAATTGGGGACATTTTGGTGGTTTTTGTGGTTTCCATGGCAACATAACGAAAAATATCCATATAACAACGTGACCACTCTAAAAGGTGAACCGTTGCAGCTAGAGACTTCAAATTTGGTATACAGCATTGTTGCATGGTAAAGCACAAGCCTATTGAAATTGGGGACATTTTGGTGGTTTTTGTGGTTTCCATGGCAACATAACGAAAAATATCCACATTACGACGTGAATGCTCTAAAAGCCGAACCGTTGCAGCTGGATACTTCAAATTTGGTATACAGCATTACTGCATGGAAAAGCACAAGCTTATTGAAATTGGGGACATTTTGGTGATTTTTGTGGTTTCCATGGCAACATAACGAAAAATATCCACATTACGACGTGAATGCTCTAAAAGCCGAACCGTTGCAGCTGGAGACTTCAAATTTGGTATACAGCATTGTTGCATGGGAAAGCACAAGCCTATTGAAATTGGGCGCATTTAGTTGATTTTTGTGGTTTCCATGGCAACATAACGAAAAATATCCACATGGTGACGTGACCACTCTCAAAGGTGAACCGTTGCGGCTAGAGACTTCAAATTTGGTATACAGCATTGTTGGGTGGTAAAGCACAAGCCTATTGAAATTGGGGACATTTTGGTGGTTTCGATGTCAACATAACGAAAAATATCCAAAAAACAACGTGACCGCTCTAAAAGATGAACCGTTGCAGCTAGAGACTTCAGATTTGGTATACAGCATTACTGCATGGAAAAGCACAAGCCTATTGAAATTGGGGACATTTTGTTGATTTTTGTGGTTTCCATGGCAACATAACGAAAAATATCCACATGACGGCGTGAACGTTCTAAAAGCCGAACCGTTGCAGCTAGAGACTTCAAATTTGGTATACAGCAATGTTGGGTGGTAGAGCACAAGGCTATTGAAATTGGGTAAATTTGGGTGTTTTTGCTGTTTCCATGGCAACATAATGGAAAATATCCACAGAATGAGGTTAATGCTTTTTAAACAGAACCATTGCAACTAGACACTTCAAATTTGGTAGCATTATTGTGTGCTTGGTGTTTTGCAATTTCCATGGCAACAAATGGAAAATATCCACAGAATGACATTAATGCTTTAGAAACCAAACCATTGCAGCTACACACTTCAAATTTGGTAGCATATTGTGTGGTAAGTCACAAGCCTATTGAAATTGGGTACATTTGTGACGATTTTTGGGTCTGTGTAAAAAGGTGCCCGGACAAAAGCCCCACGACCACTTCAGTCTTACAAGAAGATGATTTGATCTGAACACCAATGTTTGACTCACATCCCCCCCCCCCCACCCCACTCCCCCCTAATTTCACAAGATTTAGAAAGTCGGAAATTGGGAAAATTTTCTAAATTTCTAGCTGGGGTATTCTTTCCCGGTCCCAGTCCTCAAATCGATCATTCTGTTTTAATATTGAATATAATTGTTTTAATATCTTATGCTGGGAGGTGATTACCTCCCCTTGACATATGCAAGTAAATGCACTTGAATTTGCTTATTTCGTCCATGTCACTTGTGGCAGTGTGCCGCGCTGACATCTCTTAGCTGTGAACTGGTCGAACTTCACTTTACTTGAATAAAACGCTCCGACAGTGTTCGATTTGTTCTTTTCTGTGCAAGGGAAAGTAAGCTTGCTCAACAGTGAAACTTTGCACAGTAGCTAAACTTTCACGCTGCAATTTTATTTCAAAATATCAAGAAAAATCCACCAGGTAGTTTTCTGTGAATAGCAAAAACAAAAACCAGATAGGCTATTTGCAGGTTAAATTTTGATGTCCCGGCGCGAAGCCTGCATGTTATAACACTCAGACGGGCCAACGTCATAATGACAATGACGTCCGAATTTAACCTGTAAATTGCCTGTGAGAGTCACTTTAATGCTCCTCTTATCAGAGCGGGTGGTTGGTGGGTGCCCGCCCCTTTTATATCTAGTTGTCTCTAGCCAACTTTCCATACAAATAAACATGACTGTTTTTCCCCCAACTACTTCTGTTTCCCCTTATTGAATGCCCTTCATCTGTCTACACCGGAGATTTATATTGCTCATGTGAAAGGGACGGCAAGTTCACACTAGGCCGATGGGATCAAGTGTGGCCGTGGCCTCTAGTTTCCTGTGATATATACTCGATTCTGATAAATTGATGGTCCTCATAAGCTGATGCGTAAGGTAATATACCAATGTTTCCACATCAAAAGTCCCACAGTATTTCGACAATTCCCTATAATGCCATGATGGCATTACTTCGGGTGACTTAAGAAACGATACCCTCGATGAGATACATAGTATGCGGTACAATGACCATACAGTTGGGGCGGGTATACATGCCGTTTTAGTTTGGGTAAAGAAGACACAAACGAACATGTATTTACTGAAATATGTCAATTGAAATAATCTGCTAAGACATGGTTCACATATACATGTGACTGGGCAATCATCAGTTGTTCATACATCCGAAATGCGAATCTATTCAACCTAATTGAGATAAGTAATCAAAACGAAGAAACAATATGTGTAGTTGTATATACATGCATAACAGATGGCAATGAACACAGCCAATTAGTTTTCTGACCTATTATGAGACTTACTTGACCGTTTCACCTTTAGTTTACGCTGTATATTTCTAAATTGTAATGTTATA